>APFE031558858.1:209096-251717 GCA_000404065.3 Pinus taeda
TTATCCAATTTCAGATAGCCGATGGGTTTCTCCTTTGGTTATAGTACCTAAAAAGAATGGTAAATGGAGCATATGCATTGATTATAGGGAATTGAATAAAGCAACCTTGAAGGATCACTTTCCTTTGCGCTTTATCGATTAGGTATTAGATACACTAGCAGGCAAAAAGTACTTTTCATTCTTGGATGGTTTTAGTGGCTACAATCAAATTCAGGTAGCACCTGAAGATCAAGATAAGACCACATTTACTTGTCCATGGGGAACTTTTGCTTACCGAGTGCTTCCTTTTGGATTATGTAATGCACCTGCAACATTCCAAAGAGCAGTACTAGGAATTTTTTCTAATTTAATCCATGATTGTGTAGAGGTTTATATGGATGATTTTACAGTTTATGGTGACTCATTTGAAGAAGCATTAGAGAATTTGGAAAAAGTACTTATAAGATGTAAAGAGACAAATCTTTCATTAAGTCATGAAAAATGGTTTATGATGTTTACTGAAGGTATTGTTTTGGGACATCACATTTCAAGAGATGGGATTAAAGTTGATAGATCAAAAGTTGAAGTCATCTCCAAGTTGCCTATTCCAAATTGTCGAAGAGATGTTAGAAGTTTTCTAGGATTTACTGGATACTATAGAAGATTTATAGAAAACTTCACTAAAATAGCATCTCCACTCTTCAAACTGCTTACAAAAGACTATGAATTCAAATGGGATCCTGATTGTCAAACAACCTTTGAAACTTTGAAAACAAAATTATCTGAAGCGCCTATCTTGAGAGGACCAAATTGGAAACTCCCTTTCCATATTTCTACAAATGCCTCAGATACAACTCTAGGAGCTGTGTTAGGTCAAAAGGATTTAGTTCCTTATGCCATTTATTATACCAGTAAAAATTTGACTCCCACTAAGTTGAATTACACTGTGACTGAAAAAGAGTTCTTAGCTGTTGTTCATGCAATCAATAAGTTTAGACATTATATAACAGACTATGAAACTTTTATCCATACGAATCATTCTACTATTAGATATCTAATGAACAAACCTGTTACTAATGGCAAAGTTACAAGGTGGCTCTTACTGTTACAAGAATTCAATATTACTGTGTTAGATAGACCAGGGAAACAAAATACAGTAGCTGATTTCTTGTCTAGGATCCAAAATACTAAAGAAGATTCTCCTGTAGAGGATAAGTTTCCTGATGAATATTTATTTGCAGTAACTACTAAGACTCCTTGGTATGCAGATATTGCTAACTATTTGGTTACAGGGAAACTACCTTCACATCTATTTCCTAGTGAAAAAAGAAAAGTTATTTAGGAGAGTTCAAAATATTCATTGGATTTCAACGAAATTGTTAAAAAAACCAGGGCCAGATTTATGTTGATCAGAAGATGTGTTAGGGAAGATGAAATACCTGACATCCTCAAGGCATGTCATGATGAACCATGCGGCGGACACTTTGTTGACAAAAGGACGGCCTATAAAATCCTTTCTTTAGGATATCATTGGCCTTACCTCTTCAAAGATACAAAAGAATATGTCAAAAGGTGTGACAATTGTCAAAGAGTAGGGAAACCGACTCTTTCAAATGAAATGCCATTACAGCCACAGGTACTCATCGAACCCTTTGAAAAATGGGCGTTAGATTTCATTGGATCTATTAATCCACCATCTAAACAAAAGAAGTATATATTGGTATGTACTGATTATGTCACTAAATGGGTAGAAGCCAAAGCATTACTTTCTGCTACTGAAATTCAATTGTTAGTTTTCTTTTATGAAGATATTTTTACTCACTTTGGTGTCCCAAGAGAAATTGTGACAGATTAGGGAAGTCAATTTACATCCAACATGGTGGAGAAGCTGATGGAAGAATACAAAATCAAGCATAGGAAATCTACTCCTTACCATCTGCAAGCAAATGGCCAAGTGGAGTCTACAAACAAAGTTATTGAAAGCATCATCACCAAAACTGTTCATCTACACAGAAGAGATTGGGCAGAAAGGCTTCCTGAAGCCTTGTGGACCTACAGAACTACATGGAAAAATCAGTGAAACAGGAATCGCCGATTCTGGCGATTAATCGCGAGTCGTAATCAGGTCGGCGCTGAAGCGAGTCGATTTGAAACTTTGCGAGTCAACTCACGTTGACCGAGTTTGACTCGTGGTCAACGCGAGTTTGACTCGCGAGTCTTGCGATTAAACCGACTATCGCCGGTTTCCCGACTCCTGCCAGTTTTCAGTTCCGCGTCCCGCCATTCGGTTTAGGTTTACGGGGTTGTTTATTATTAATACAACCATTCCAGCCATTCCAGTTCCACAGCCGCAGACAACCGCGCAGCCATTCCACTACGCCGCAGACTCCAGCGCTTCCACGAGGCAGTCGATACTGAGCACTTGCTAACCTGCTGATTTCATTGGTTATTTAGTGGGATATTGCAGGACAGGAGCGATTTAGGACCATAACAAGCAGCTATTACCGTGGAGCTCACGGAATCATTGTAAGCAACAGTGAACTGTATTTGGTATTAGATCTTTCAGACACTGCAATCATGCGACATGTATAAAGTTATGTGATCATGTTCTTTGGTTCTTGATTAATCTGCCTATTCTTTTTCATACCTACAGAGTTGTGCTATGTTCCCTGTGCCTTGTAATCAGCTGAATTTTTAAGGAAATTACACGTGACTAGAATAGTGATCGAGGTTCAATCATTTCATTATTGTTAGATTTCTTAATAATGTACAGTAATGCTCAATTTGTTTATCGTGGAAATAATTTTCATAATTCCACAACTAGGGTGTGGTTGGAGTAGTAATATTGTCCAAGTTTTCCTGGGGTCAGATTGTGTATGTGAAGCCATTTTCCTTTTAGGATGTTGATGAAACGCATCAATGTCATATCTTGCAATATCACATGATGACCTTTGGCATCAATTACATCTAAATTTTTCTGTTTGCGATACATTTGTACACATGGACAGTGGTTTTCAAAATTCAGACATTGGCTTGTTGAACCAGACTTGGCATCATCAGATACATATTTTGGTTAGTTTGTGCAAAAATCCAATTTTAGGTACTCACATATAGTAGCCCTTAACATATGGTGATTATACTATTCAAGTCAACTGATGTAATAGAGGCAGACGACAAAGTCCTGTTTTAGTTTAACAATAAGAGTACGAGAGAGTTCATTGAGTTCTTCATTTAATTTTTTAAATTTCTAGCATATTTTAAATTTTATTATTTTTGGATCATTTTTAAATTTGATTTTTTGTTGTCTTTCACAGGAGCCACAAATTAAATAGAAGCCAGACTCCAAATCTTAACAGAAGCCACAAATTAAACACAAGTTCAAAGCAACAACAATGCCGAGAGAGAAGGACTTTGCTTGGGCTTATTGTGACAAGATTCCTGGAAAATCCTTGCTCCTTTGTAAATTTTGCAAAAACGAATGTAGTGGAGGCATTTATAGATTCAAGTTCCACCTTGCACAAATACCTGGCCATGATATAAGTCTTTGTGGCAAGGTTGACGACAATGTCAAATACCAAGCAGCCTTGGCCCTTGATATGTTAGAGCAGCATAATGCCAAGAAAGCAAAGCAAAATGCTGAAATAGGAATTGTTGGAGTTGATACTTTTTCTACCACTAGCACCATGTCACCTCAATTTGTTGAATCCTAAATGCCGTTTCCAAGTTTTCCACACATGCCTCCAAGGCCAAGTCAAACTCAAAGCCATGCGAGTCCTTCAACTCCTTCCTTCAACACTGGAGGTGGAAACATAAACACCTTTTTTGCTCCCCGCACAAAACCCGGTTCCCAACCTACCTTGGAGGGCACTGGTTGGAAAAAAAATATCTATATTCAGGCAAGGAAGGCCATTCCTAACTTTTGGTACTATTCTGACATACCTTTCCACTGTGCTAGAAGTCCTTATTGGCAAGCTATGATTGATGCAATTGCTGTTGTAGGTCCAGGGTTCAAAGCCCCTACATCAGAGAGCCTTAGGACAGATATGTTGTTAGAGAGTGTTGAAGATGTCATGCTTGTGCTAGCTAAGTTTCGTTCATCATGGGTAGAAACAGGGTGCACCATCATGAGTGATGGATGGACAGATCAGAGGAATAGAACTTTAATAAATTTCCTTGTATCTTGTCCCGCAGGCACAATGTTTCTCAAATCAGTGGATGCTTCAAACAAGGTTAAGACTGCCAACTTATCTATGAAATGATGGAGGAAGTCCTTCAAGAAGTGGGAGAAGAACATGTTGTACAAATTGTCACCGATAATGCAGCTAATTATTGGCTGCTGGTAGACTTTTTGAGATGAGGCACCCCACTATTTTTTGGACCTCTTGTGCTGCCCATTGCATAGATTTAATGCTTGAGGACATTGGTAAGCTTCATTGGATACATGAGGTTGTGGAGAAGGCAAAATCCATAACCAAATACCTATACAACCACACTATTGTCCTAAACACTATGAGAATATACACTGAAGGTAAAGAAATTGTTAGACCTGCAGTGACTAGATTTGCAACAAATTTCATATCTTTGCAATCTGTGGTTGAGCAAAAGATAAATCTGAAGAGGATGTTCTTGGGACCTGAGTGGATGGCATCTAAACATTCCAAGACCCCTGAAGGCATCGAAATTGCTGCACTTGTGTTTAATGATGGCTTCTGGAAAGATGCCGAAGAGATTATCGCTGTGACGGAGTCCCTTGTTAGAGTTCTCAGGTAATTCAAGTCTTTTAACTTTTTCATTTTTTAAATTTCATTTCAAGCTTCTTTTTATTTACACTGTTTCATATTTCTATAAATTTGAATGCTTGAACTTTCAGGATGGTTGATGGTGACAAACCCGCTATGGGTTACATTTATGAGGCGATGGATCTCGCAAAGGAGGCCATCAAAAGAAGATATGGGGATGATGAGACAAAGTATATGCCTCTTTGGGACATTATAGATGCACGTTGGGATAGGCAATTGCATTCCCCCTTACATGCTGCTGGGTACTTCTTAAACCCACAATATTTTTATGATAAGAGCAAATTTAATGAGGATGGAGAGGTTGGCAGAGAACTTATGACATGCGTGGAAAGGTGCTTCCCTGATCCAGAACAACAAAGTCGTGTCTTTTCCCAACTACAAGATTATAGGGCACCATCTAAATTGTTTGCCTATGCCAGTGCTATAAGACAAAGTTCTAAGATGTTGCCAGGTACCCAGCTTGAAGGCTTCATCAATTCATTAAATTTGTTTAAATTTTATTTTGCATGTTAAATGTTTTATTAAATTTTCTTTTCTTTTTAAGTTTTTACTATTTACTAATTTAGTACTTCTAGTCTTCTACTCACAAACCCTTACCACTTGCTAGGTCTTTGGTGGCAAAACTTTGGTAGTGATATGCCAGATTTGAAGAAATTTGCCATTCGAATCTTAAACCAAGCATGCAATGCTTCAGGTTGTGAACGCAACTGGAGCATGTTTGAGAAAATACATTCTAAGAAGCGCAACCGATTGACACAAAAACGCTTGAATGGCCTTGTATTTGTCCATTACAATCTCCGACTTCGCAACAAACAAATACAAGGTGAGATTCGAGAGCTTGAATTTGAAGGTTTCATAATCTAGTTCGTACTTTAAAGTTTAAAGTTTAAACTTTTAAAGTTCAAACTTCAAACTTCAAAGTGAAATTTTAATTCACATTTCAATGTCTCATGACAATGACAGGTATGGATCATTCACTAATTGACCTTGAAGAGATAGATTTGCAAGCTACAAATGCGGCAGACTGGATTCAATTAGATGAGCCTCCTCTTTTAAGCCTTCATGACTTGGAGAACTTTGAGAGTCAAGCAAGCGAAGGAGTGGATGGAATCGCTTCTAGTTCTCACTCTTAAGAGTCGTAAGACTTAGACTCTTAGTTGCTGATTTTTTTCTGATTAGTATGCAGTTTTTAACTTTTTTGTAAACTTTTAGAAGCATATGCTTCTAAGGACTCAAGACTCAGTGCTTTGGATCATGTTTGGACTCATAACATATATGAGATAATTATTTATTCATGATATTTTGGACATCTATTGATATTATGCATTGTTTGGACATGCCTTTACCCAATATTAATGAAAAATGGTTTTTTTAATTCAATATATGTGTACATTTTTATTTAATGAATTCAACGATTTTTTGCCGATTTTTTCCCGATTCGATTAAAACTCTTCGCTCTTTTGCCTCACCGATTTATCGCTGATTCCGAGTCTGGTAACATTGCTCTCTAGCACACTTGCGAGGAGGTTATTTCTTAATTTGGGTGAGATTTGGTTCCACTAATTCCTTTGTTGACCCTTATTAATCTTAGCAATACCATCTTCAATAACAACCTCATGAAAAATTGGCATAAAAGGAATTTTGTAGATGTCAAAATTGAGGACTAAAAGAAATATTGTGATCGTTATTTAACGACATGTTGAACTTCTTGGAGCTAACACTCGCCTATGTAATGTTCCAAAAAGGAAATCGCAGTGCTAAACAAGCAAAATACACATACAACACAGAAAAATTCAGACAACAATTAAACACGCATAAAATTGCACCAGAAATGTGCCAAACTAAGCTACTTTAATATCAAAGGAGAGTACAATAAACATGGCTTGCCAAAGCAAGCTATACAACAGTAGGTGAGAAAATTGTTGTTTGGATGCAAAGGAAAGACTTCTCCTTAATGTTTTGCGCTAGCCCAAGAAATTTTGCAACTGCTGGCTAAAAGAAACCTCTGTTTGAGCCTCCAAAAGTGCTCAGCAAATTCCGCCAAATTAATCTTGAGCTCTCCACCAAAAACCCATAAAGGGTTTGGCCTATCTCCACGCCAAAGTCAAACCCACAAAATGGTGCAAATTCCCCAGCTAACTAGCAATTCACCCTATTATACGAATTAGGATTTCAGGCCCGAATATCACTTGAAAAATTCTGTAAAATTAGTCAAACTCCTCTCAATAAACCCACAAAAACCTAAAAATGGTATGGCCAAATTTTGATCTTCAAAAATCGACCCCCAAAAAGCCCTATGCCCTCCAAAACTGTTCAAGCACACTAACTGCTAATACTCCAGCAAAATCCTCCCCAAACACTCTGGAAAAGTAGCAATTGCCTCCACCAATACTTGCCTTATTTCTCCCAGCAAGGAACGGCTCCAATGGTTGAGTCTCCACCACCCACGTGTGCCCAATCTTTGCCCTTTACACTAGGCCCAGGAACTATGAAATCCTCACTAAAGAAAGTTATCACATTCAGCCCAAAAACTCACCCAAGTGAGCAACAAATCACCAAAGCTTCTCTACCAGAATTTCTCCCAACAATAGCACCTCTGAAAAATGCAAAGGACCTCAACTCAATTTCCCCACTGCGTCCTCTAGAAATACGCACCACCTGAAAAAATTTGCATGCAAATGCTGGAAATCACAGTGAAAGTCACCTTCGAAAATTATGGAAGAACCTCTCTAGGATGGCACTCGAAGTCCCCTGAAGAAAGGGTGACTTCTCCGCTCGGAAAACTTGTGCTAGACAGCAAGAGACCCAGCTAAGCAACTCAAGCAACTAAGAAGAAATTCGATATGCCAAAGATGTGAAATGAACAGTATTGTCTCCTTTTTATATATTTCGTGGAGCCTTTTTCCCTCCTTAGTGGGTCCCTCACTAGGCTTTCGATTTTACCTCATGCATTTCGAACCATTAGCTTAGAGAGTGCATATTTCATTGTGTGGGTGGTCCCACATGCTACTAACAAAATCCCAAAGTAACTTACTTCTAACTCCAAAGTCTTCTAATAAAAATGAAATGGGCCCCATCACCTCCAAAATTGGCCCCAAAATGTAGAAATTAATCATGTTCCAAAATAATTTAGGAAGGGACATTACAGTACTCCCCTCCCAAATGTTGCTTGTCCCAAAGCAACTTCAATGCTAGATGCTAAAGTATGTGTTCGCCCTCCCAAGTAGCATCCTCATCCAGCAAGCTCTTCCAATGCACCAAAAATTGCTTGTCCTCAATCAGTGTACGAACAAGCACCCTCTCTAAGTGTGGATTCCTACAGTCTCTGCAAACTTCGCCAGGGTCCCAAATATGTCATTGGATCGTCCCTGATTGTTGTACAATCCTATAGTGGAGTCCCTCCATACCAAGATCCCAAGCCAACCTGATCAACGTGAAGCACCACTTGCTCCACTCATTATCCTGCCAAACAGGGGCATTAGAACCCCTCTATCTACTGCCAATAAGTAGAGCATCTTGACGATGTAAAACTTCGTCCAAATCCTCATGATGCTACCCTACCGAATAATCCACCCCATGTACTCTGAAGATACAACTGAATCCCCATGTGAATGAAGCCTCTCCTGCATGAGCTCCTCCTGAAATCCTTTTGTTGTCCATCCTGCCATGTTGATGAAATCTCCCACACCATTAGTGAATCATGGAAACCCGGTGGAAAATCTAGATGACCGTCTCCTGTAGAGACCAGCTCGCCCCTATTGGTAGTTGAACCGTTAAGTATTGTGATGCTAGGGCCCCATGCCCAATGTAACAAGAAACTATCATGTTGACACACTAGTCATCAATAATTGTCTAGCACGCTCGTACCATATCCTACGATCGCATAACTCTTGGCCACAATCTATGTGATGATCGAGGTTAGGCCCAACGTGCCAAAGCACCTCAATAGTGCCAACGCTTATTACCCCATGGTTGGCCCCAATCCTGAGCAACAATCTACCGGTGAGGGCTTTGATGACTCCCCATGTGTATGCCTATGAATGAATCAGTTTGCATGTTATTTTGAACAGGCTCACTGAGTGGAGTATCCCACCAATCCACTGGATCCCATAACCATATTAGAGGTCCACAACCCCAAATCCTCTCTTCTTGTTGTTGTGTTATGTTGCTAGCTGTTGGGACCCCTCTATGCCCCATCTCTGTCTCTTGTAGGTATCCAATAGGTAGACACCGAGCATCAAGAACTTGTGTCGCAAATAACCAACTGCTCTACACCTTCCAAATCACATAGCAAGATTTGTTATTCCATCTCCCGATGATGTTCTCAAGTACTGTCGGAAGCCTCGAAATCATCCTACCGCCAAGGACTACCATCCCTTGCACCTAATGCTCCCCTAATGCCTTGAGATGTCCAGCTTAAAAAGCAACACGCAACTCCCTCTTGGTCGCCTCCCCAAGTGTGAGCCCAGGGGTCGAACATATGCTACCTTGACAATCAACCACGTCATCGTAATCCTGTATTCATCAACTCGTGCACCTACCAAGTGTCTCAACTGGAGTCTCCTCTTGGCACATGACACGAGATGTCTCATCCAACTGCCTAGAGTTAGCCTCCCAAGCACTGTTTCCTAAATGGAGAGTGTCAAGGTGCAACAAACAAACACTCTACAACTGTAAACAACATCGGAGGAGGATGGGTATGATCAAGCGTTCGTTGGAATGCTCAAGAGTAATCCTACAGACGAGCCCCTCTCTGTCTCGAATCTGTTGATAACCCCCTCGAAGCTCTGTCTCCCCTAAACATGGTATCCCCAGATGCTCGACAGTGTCCTTATCGATCTTGGTGGGTCGCATCCAATGGTACGCGTAGTGCCCCTGTCCATAAGTCTCCTGGGAGGCAACACTCCAAGTGCCCGCTGCGCAGCATTATCTCCCACCGCATACCACCCAATATCGTTGAACTCCTCGACATGCCATTATATGCCGCAACCTATCCCAGTACACCACTAGATACTCCAAGCTATGGCTATACAATCCTGTATCGTCTTGTGTCACTGCACCTGTCACTTCCTGCATGTTCTCAATGCGATCTGAGGCACTCCCACTCCACAGCGCATTCCAACATACTACGGCACACCCCCATGCGTCTCCATGCCCATATGTAGACCACTGCTCCACGCTAGATGCTCCTACCCATCCCTGGACGTCATGGCCTGAAGTTGTGTCCATATGCATCAGCCCACACCTGACCTATATCATCACCTCCAACGTCGCATCACCATGCTCTCCGATGAGGGGATATCCCCTCCAATTCCTCCCTGAGGGGCCCAAGAAGAAAATCTCTCTAGGCACTAGTAGTGATGCCACTATTGCTCTGCTCCTTGGTGTCCTTCGTGCCTTACGCAAGTGTGAGGAATCCCCAACTCCATACAAGCCACTATCTGGTGGCTTGCCAATGCCACCTTCTCTGACAAACTCCTACCAAGGTATATTGATCATCTTATGCCCCCAGATACGGCCAACATACCAAGACAACTCATGGAGTTTGCCTACTCCCCTGTCTGCTTGACTTGTCACGATTGATGTCCAAAACTCTGCTGGGAATATGAGAATGGGGGTGAGTCCAAACACTGGATCTGCCATCTTGTTAATACCATGACCGACCCAATCCATGGAATGGTCAGGAGTCCCACCTGGGTCCCAACGATGATCTATCCCTCAAGCCTCTCTGGAAAACCACAACCCCTGCTAAACCATGCTCATGATCATGGATGTCTCCAAAAACATAGTCATCCTTTTCAAGTACCAACTCAATATCTATTGCCACCTAACCCCATGAGAAGGATCAAATGCAAGAGTCCCCGAGTACATAGCAAGTCCATCATGCGAGTGTTGCGCCCTACGCAACTCATGTCGCCTCGTCTCGCTAACCCGATCACCATATACAACCCGTCTAGGTAACCGATCCAATCTCCCTCCAACGTGCAAAGGTAACCTAACAATATTGCAGGCCCCGTCTAAATAATCCTGAAGAGAGTTACTCTCTGGAAGGACTGCAACTCTATTGGTTGCCTACGCATTTATTTGCTCCCCGTCGATGGCAACTCTAGCAAATGATTGCTCATCCCCTTCTACCATGAACACAACAGGAGTCTCGAGTTGTCCCTCCACAAGTAGCTCATCGAGCATAACATCCTCATCTAACTCACACTCCTCAAGGTGCTCTCCGTAGCTGTCACCTAAGAACTCTGTCACGGATTTGGGTGACTCTATGCCCATCAGCACCTCACTAATGGATGTGTCTCCCAACTCCTCCCTAATCTGTTGTGGGTTGCTATCACCTGAAAATCTGGACATGGTCCTGGACACCTCATTAATGGATACCTCCACAACAAATGACACCTCATCAAAGACGTGTCATCAACGACAGACACCACATCATCAGATGGCTTTATAGGTGTATGCTCCAGTTTCTCCATCAAGGTGTTAACCGGTGCTATCAAAGAGGTTTCCAACAATGGTGACTCCAGTGCTACACTAGGTATATCAATGTGCTCCTCATGACCCTGCATACCCTTGGCCTCCTCCGTAGGCCCTTGATGTCTAAAACCGTGTCTCCAACAACAAAATCACCTCCTTGACTCACCCTCTAATTGTCCCTAGCCTGCTTGCTCCTTTTCAAGAGATCTGGTGCCTTGATTCTGTCAGCTTTCCCCACATGGTGTAGATGGTTGTACTCCCACAGCTTGTGCACCTCTAGTGTCTCTGTTGTAAGGACAAGGATGGATCTGGTTTGACACCTTCCTCAACTGAGCCAACCTCTCATCATTCCAACAGATTCCGCCCCAGAATTCCTGCATATTGAATCTCCCTTGACCCGTGGGTGGTGTACGGTGTAACCCGTCATTGTGCATGCATGCCCGAATCTCCCATGATCTTATTGGCTACCCACAGCTAGGCCAATATCATGCTTTGATACCAATGTAATGTTCTAAAAAGGAAATAACTTACAGTGCTAAACAAGCAAAATACACATACTACACAGAAAAATTCATTCAACAAGTAAACACCCATAAAATTGCACTAAAACTGCGCCAAACTGAGTTATTTTATTATCAAAGGAGTACAATGCATGGAATGTGTGCACTTGGCTTGCCAAAGAAAGCTAGACAATCCAAAGTGAGAAAAATGTTGCCTGGATGCAAAGAAAAGGCTTCCAATGTTTTACGTTGGCACTAAAAATTCTACAACTGCGGATTGGAAGAAACCCTTGTTTGAGCCTCCAAAAGTGCTCAGAAAATTCCGCCAAATCAATCTTGAGCTCTCCACCAAAAAACCAGAAAGGGTTTCGTATATCTCCAAGCCAAAGTCAAACGCACAAAATGGTGCAAATTCCCCAACTAACTAGCAATTCGCCCTATTATAAGAATTAGAATTTTCGAAAAAATAAAAATTGTAAAATTAGCGAGAGACTCCTCTCAATAAACCCACAAAAACCCAGAAGTGGTTTGGCTAGATTTTGACCTTCCAAAATCAACCACCAAAAAACCCTACGCCCTCCAAACTGTTGAAATACACTGACTGCCAATACTCCAGCAAAATCCTCCCCAAACACTCTGAAAATGTATCAATCACCTCTACCAATACTTCCCTTATTTCTCCCGACAAGGAACAGCTCCTATGGTTGAGTCTCCACCATCCACGTGTGCCCAAACTTTGCCCTCTACGCTGGCCCCAAGAACTGTAAAATCCTCACTGAAGAAAGTTACCACCTTCGACCCAAAAACTCACCCAAGTGAGCAGCAAATCACCAAAGCTTCTCTCCTGAAGTTTCTCCCAAAAATAGCACCTCTGAAGAATGCAAAGGACCTCAACTCAATTTCCCCACTGCGTCCTCCAAAAATACACACCACTAGAAAAACTATGAATGCAAATGCTGCAAATTACACTAAAAAACACCTCCGGAAGTAATGGAAGAACCTCTCTAGGATGGCACTCGAAGTCCCCCGAAGAAAGGGTGAATTCTCCGCTCGGAAAACTTGTGCCGAACAACAAGTGACCCAGCTAAGCAGCTCAAGCAACTAAGAAGAAATTCGATATGCCAAAGATGTCAAATGAAGAGTCTTGTCTCCTTTTCATAGATTTTGTGGAGCCTTTTTCCCTCTTTCGTGGGCCCCTCACTAAGCCTTTCATTTTCCCTCATGCATTTCGAACCATTGGCTTAGGGAGTGTGTATTTCCTTGTGTGGGTTGCCCCACATGCTACTAACAAAATCCCAAGGTAACTTACTTCTAACTCCTAAGTCTTCTAATAAAAATGTAATGGGCCCCATCACCTCCAAAATTGGCCCCAAAATGTAGAAATTAATCCTATTCAAAAATAATTTAGGAAGGGACATTACAGCCTATTACCATAAATCTGGTTGTGCTTCATAGGGACATCTAAAAGATGGTTGACCTGAAAATAGGGGATTGCCATGCTGTTAAAAAAGACAAAGACTAAGAAGGTCATCATCCAAGCCGGTGGTTCTGCTCATACTATTTAGTCCTGTTTCCTTATGGTTTTCATTTGCTGTGTGGGAAGCTTTAGTGCTAGGCTTTGTGCCCATCTTATGTTGTGTCTCATTACATACTTCCCATTACCCACAATCTATTGTTAGTAAGCTTTTACTATTAGGCTGTCCCGCATGTTTTGTTCTTAGGCTCTTCTATGCTCATTGCTATGTTATTATTCAACTCACTAGTCTCTGTCTGGAACTATCAAAGCATTCTCTAGTGAACAGTATGATCTACAAGGGCCCATTATGATTGCTAAGGTAATGGCTTGGGCCATCAATGCTCTGTGCATCTAAGCAAATTTGTAAGCTATGAATGGGCCTAATAGTTAAGAACACGAGTTTCCTCCTTGAAAGTCACAAGTTCAAATCCAACGGGGATAGGGTATGTACCAATGTTGCAAACATCGGCATCGGGATCAAATTGGCAAGGGTCCAGAAAACCAAAATATCGGAAAAATATAGGAAAATTTTGGCAAACATCAGCAAAATTAAGATACCACCAAAATATTGGTAAAATCGGCAAACATTGGCTAGGCCAAAAAGTCACAATTTGGAGATTTTATCACGATAAAATCAAGATGTTTGCAACACTGGTATGTACATCTCCATAGACAAAGCAATAAAATCACTAAACACAGAGTGTCACATACATCACTTTGGTGTTTGGCACTGTGACCTTAAGATTAGATTAATATTATTATTATCATATTATAAATATTCTCAATATAATATAGATTTACTTTCACTTATCAAAAATTAAATTCAAGACTGTATATTTCATCACCCTGATAATACTAGCTAGGTAATTCAATGCAAAGAGAGAATATTTGGAGGCAGAGTCATTACCATATAAAGACGAAATTGCTTTCTTCCTTTTTTATCTTGAACGGTAATGATAACTTTCTGCCTTGTAGTAGACAACTTCGATGCATCACAAACTGCAATGTCAGCATCTGACTTTTCAGATTTCTGAAGCTCCCTTTTAGCAGACTCCTCCAATTTCCTTAGCATGTCAGCTGAATCACTCGTCAAGGAAACCAATTCCTCTCTCTTTAATCTGCAATACATGGTACTGACAATATTCAATAAAAGCTATAATCACAACAGTGAAGGACTTGTAACTATTCTTGTTTAATGCAAGTGTAAACAACAAATCATCCACAAGAAATCAAAATTAGCTTCACGAAACTGCTTCTTAACATATGTTAATAAAAAACAAATCAAAATTAGTTTCATGACACTGCTTCTCAACATATGTTAGCAAAAAACAAATCATAGGTAAAAATTTAAATGAATCTGATTCTTCTCAAGCTGGCAATTTTAGTTCTGATTTTATTCATGTACTAAGGGGCTCTCTTTCTCATATTATACTTTCTTCTTCCATGATGATTAATGCATCTGGTACTCACCTTACCTTAAGGATTTCCATTTGATTTGCCCCATTATTGACAAGATGGACAAAACTTTACAAGAATACTAAGATAATATGTACGACAATGGAGGCAATATGAAGATGGGATACAGGCCTGCTACACATTGTGTGGTCCCATGAATGGCTTTGAGAATAAAGTACCAGCTTCCAGGCCCAGTAATAATAATTAACTGAAAGCAGAAGATAGATGTTTAACACTGAAACGCAAATGTTGCAACCTGTCCAAATACAGCCCCAGATATTTCGGAAACCATGAGTGTAATCTCTTTAAATGGGTTATGATTTTCAGTATATATTCCCTCAAACTTGATGCCAAATTTTAATACATCATTTTGCACTGAAGAATTTTTCCTAACTTCATGTTTGATAAACAGGAAGCAAAAGCTGGAGGTGGACGGAAATGATCCAAAACGAAAAGAAAAAGATGAGAAAGAAATTACTAATATAGATGACAAAGGTAAAAAGTAGACTTCAATATTTCCCTCGTTACCATGCTGCCATGCTGGGAATAACCTGATATCAGAATATTACACAGCAATAATATATGTATACAATAAAAGGCCCTGGCTTAAATATAGCCTTGGGGGCCTTTTATTTAACAAAGGGTTGTGATCTTTGACCATGGCCCTTTACATAATTATATTCATTTTATTATTTTTATACATAACATTGTCTTCCCCTCAAAAGAAATGCTTTGTCCTCAAAGCATAGGTAATGAGGGATGTTAACGAAAATCTTCTGTCTCCCAAGAGGCTTCCTCCAGTGGGTTCTTCCACTTAATAAGATATTCTTTAATTAATCATGATCATAAATTTGTTTCTCTAGTGGTAACAATTCCTTTTATGTCGGGAGCGTCATTTGTGCTGCTTGGTGCTTACCTAGTGCCTTCTTGAAGCAAAATACATGGAAAACATTGTGCATGCAGCTTTTATCAGTAAAGCTCAAGTTGTATACTACTTGACTGATCTTTTTGTTAATCTGATATGGTCCATAGAACATAAAACATGGATTAAACCATATAACATCATTCATCTAGTAGTTATAATCTTCATCAACCATAAGTCCACAAATTACAAGTTCTCATTTATATAGCATGTAAGGGTGCACATAACCAAAATAGTATCTAGTACAATCCATCAATGAACCGAAAATACATCAACAAATAGACTCTAGATGGCCTCTAACATCCAAAAAAACCATTCTACAACAAATACCTACATATCATCAAAATCATTGCCTATCTTGGGATCTTTGTCATTAATATCACCTTCTAAAAAAATAGCATGTCAAGTCAAGATTTTGTTTGAGTGATAAGTACAATTTTAGTAGGGCCATGATAGAGGAGTTTGATAACCAATGTCACCAACATCAAGGTACATAGAGGGTTTGGTGCTCTTAATTAAATATGAGTTTCATACCCTAGTACATAACAAAGTCCAATGGAAACATTACAATCCCCCCAATCTTGAAATCCTGAAAAGCTGATAAATCTGCTGTATTTTAGAGATCTAAAATTTTACTTTCTCCATATGAAATCCAATGAGGTTGGAACCACTCTCAAACATCCTGAGTCATTTCATTGTAATGTTAAAAATTTAAGTAAAAAGATGAAAATGAAAGATAAAGGAGAATGTCACTTTTACTTAAAGAATTTTACATTACCATTAATTGCATATCAATACTAGGGTCATAGGCTTGAATATTAGGTTACCCCACTCAAAAATTCTAATTTCCAATCTTCAGTAGCTCTCTCTATCGCTTTTGAATTGACAGGGAGCGCAATTTTTTTTAGGGAGGGCGCTCCCGCGTGAAGCATGCTTCGAGAGCAGATTCAAGGGGGAACCCTCCCCCATAGCCTTGATAAGAAAAGCACCTCAAAGCGTTGCTTCAGTTTCAGATCGACAATTATTTCATGGTTTAGCAAGAAACAGATTTCAATGGTACTAAATTCAACAGAGGTCGAGTGTATGGTTGCAAAAACTGTTTGTTGGTTGCTTAATAGCGAATAGGCTTATCAGGTGTTTAATTCGCAAAAGCAATGGATATATGGGCAAGTTGTCTACTCTTTTAATTGATATTTGTTGATAGTATATGCATTACAATTGATGCTATCAAGTAGAAATGTAAATTGACCCCTCAACCAAATTCCAGCAACCTTAACTCCAATAGGTGCTACCAAAGTACATTGAGGATATATAAATATACACTGATTTTAAGTGAAAATTATTGCCTTGCAGCATGGCTACAACTCTTCAATGGCAACGAAAAAACTGTAGACCAATTAAACTTTGCAATTCAACTTCCCATGATATCTCATGGCAGTGATTTCTTAGCTTTAAATTGTTTGGTGGCTGCTTGATAGTGAATAGGCATATCGTGTGTTTGATTCACAAAAAGCAACGGATAGATGGGCAAGATGGCTACTCTTTTAATTGATATTTTTTTCAGTGTGCATTTCAGATGATGTCATTGAATACTAATGTATGTCGCCCCCTCAACCAAATTCCAGCAACCTTAACTCCAATATGTGTTATCAAAGTAAATTGATATCAAAATAAATTGAGGTTATATATATATATATATATATATATATATATAGATAGATATATATTATATATATATATATATATATATATATATATATATATATAGAGAGAGAGAGAGAGAGAGAGAAAGAGTTTTTTCTCTCTTTAAATTGCACCAATGATGAGCATTCTTAGACAGAAATTTTGAGTACTAAATGGCCAAAAGCTCTGATATTGGTCAAAGACGTGGAAAATTACAGAGATTTTTAAAAAATGGCGACTAGCCAAAAGACAAATTAAATAAATGTTGAATAAGATGTGGCCAATTGTAACGAATAAAAATATATATTAATAATGTAAAATAATATAAATGATAATAAGCATAAATAACTATTAGTTAATTAGTAATTAGGTTGAAGAGGCATGTCTAAATGAGACATGACTCTTCATGAAGAGAAACTTGCCTAATATATAAGCAAGCCTCTCGTCCTCATTTGTAAATTCATTCTCATTCTTATTCACACATTTAGTATATAATATTTGTATCCTCATGGATATCTTTATATTCCAAGTTTTTTGGAGTAATTAATTTTTAGAAGGAACTTTGTTCGCTTCATTTGGTATCAGAGCAGTTCAATCCTCTAAGTTGTTTAACCAGTGCACAATGCTCATTCTCCAATCCAAGCTTTTGGCTATCGACTCTTCTTCATCGCTCTCCTTCTTGGGCTCTCTTTCTTGTTCTTCAATAAGTTTCTTGGATGCCTCACAAATGAGGTCAAATACCTCTTATATATAGGCTTCTAGGAAGCCCTCAATAAGCCGACTTGACATCTCTTGTAGGCCAACTTGTTGACTGCTAGGCTGACTTGATCTTGGAGGGTTTTTATGACACAAATTATAAATTCCTTTGACTTGATACAGTAATGCCGTATTTGCTGCAGTAGAAAGATGCCCTAATATTCTTCGCACATGTGGTAGGAGTAGCCTAAAACAGTTTTCTAAAAACTTTGATCTTTTCTTCTCTTCTTTCTCTTCTTTCTCTTCTTCTTCGCTCTCCTTCTTGGTCTCTTTTTCTTGTTCTTCAATAAGCTTATTGGATGCCTCAAAAATGAGGTCAAATACCTCTTATATATAGGCTTCTAGGAAGCCCTCAATAGGCCAACTTAACATCTCTTGTAGGCCAACTTGTTGACTGCTAGGCGGACTTGATCTTGGATGGTTTTTATGACACAAATTAAAAATTCCTTTGACTTGATACATGATGCCCAATAGGGTCTTTTACATATTACAATGACTTTGACTTATTTGATTCTATGACAACGCCTTAGAAGCACACAATGGGTGCTTGACCTATAAATAAATTAACCTAGAGAATGAAACCCATGCTATAAAAGTAATAATAACATTTGTATTTATCTCGTTTACATCAAATACATAAAATCATGATTACATGAGACATTATGAAGACTGAACCTAGTTACATATTTCAACACTAGGTTCTAAGTTCCAGATTTCTAATGTGACCCTCTTCGATTAAAAAATTAGCTGAAAAATTAGGCTAATACCAAAAAGCCTTCCAAATTTGTGTTTTTTTCTTAAATGTTCTAGCAACTTATTGTTTTCCCAGTGGAAAATAGCAACAATTAGTTGAACAACATTTTCTACATCATGAATATAGTAGGCAAGTGTTGTAATGTAATGAGATAATATAAATGAGATAACAATCAAGTGTTGTGTTAAAACGGAGGTTGCATTAAGATCATAATAGGCAATTAAGTGTCCTTGGCAATTACTAAATAGTTGGCAATTGGGGCTATTACAAAAACAACACAATTCCTAATAAGCATAAAATTTGTAACATGAAATTGCCTGAACCACTTGGTGAAATAAGAAGATGAACACATGCAATGAATAATTGTAAGTTTTGAGTCTACGAGAACCAAGGCGTAGCCAATATCTCTATCAACACATGTTTTATTCATGATATTTATTACTAACAATAAATACCATTACTGCATCATTGTTTAGTCTACACTATTTACACTTAGGACACAGCGTGGATACAATAGAAATTGGTCAAAACATCAAACCTTGAATGATAAGTGGAAGAATAGTTCATTCAAACTATAACAGAGGATGACATATAAACTAAGACAACATTGTATTATTTTTTAATGAGTTTATAAAAAGAAAATTATGCTCTTGCTTGAATCACTCTTACAAAACAAAAGCCTCAATTGGATCCTCTGATGATTGGTGGAGTGCCCACTTCAAATTTGGGAACATTTCTAAACTTTAACACAATTCATATCCAAAAATTTCACTTCAACACCTTAACGAGTAACTTATTGTGATGACCTTTTGAAACAAAATTCAATAGTAGAGTTAATATGCTCATTCCCAATAATGTCATTACAGAAAAGTACATCGACGCTAATATTTTCACTGCGAATTTCAAGAGAATGAAATGAAAGAAAATCTCATATATTCTTTTGAAACGCACCACAATTATAGTTGAAAGCAATGTTTTAGAACTCCAACTCCAACTCGATATCGACTCAGCCGGTTTGATTTCAATGACTCGATCGTTGTAAAAAATACATTAAATATTTATTTATATATATAACAAAAAAACAACAACAAAAAATTTTAAGATTTTCATTCATGTTTCCAAGCTTTAGAATATAGATAGAAGACAACATATGATCAAAGTAGGCTCATGAATATATCCATTATATCAAAATGGCACCTTGTGCATTGTCCAATACATACATGATGATGATATAATCAAAACAAAAACGCACAACATATGATCAAAGTAGGCTCATGAATATATCCATTATATCAAAATGGCACCTTGTGCATTGTCCAATACATACATGATGATGATATAATCAAAACAAAAACGCATAACCAAGGAGGCTAGAAATGGCCTCCACAACAAACGTAAATTGTGACCAATACTACTAGCTACTACCAGAGGAGCCAACATCATCTGGCTCAACCTCTAAATCAAATTCAGAGAGGGAAGCCCATGGCTCCGCCTCATCATCATCTCCAACTGCAACTGTCGAAGTGGTAGCACTAGCAAGCTCTGCAGCTGGTGGCTACTAAGATAGACGAGATATGTGCTTTCATTGCGACTGAGCAAAGGAAGCGCCTACAACTAGAGGACTTGGGGCTAGCCCTGAGGCTGGTACAAGTGGATCTGTATTCAATTAAACATTATGTTCGAGTGATGCCACCGTCTGTAAATCCAAATCAAGTTCCTCATCAGAATCAAACACTGTTGGATGACTCTCCACTACCCAATCTGATGTTGGATCAATGTCTTCCAACACAATGGGATCTGAACCAAGTCTTTTGTTCAACAATTCGTTGCGTCTGAGCCAGAGGTTGTATTGGACATAGACTAGATCATTTAATCGTTTTTTATCCAAACAGTTTCTCTTCTTTGTGTGAATCCTCTCAAAGGCAGACCAATTGCGCTCACACCCAATAGCACTGCAAATTTGACCCAAACTACGAATTACAAACTCCTACAATTGAGGACAATGGCTACCAAAAGTCTCCCACCATTGTGCTACAAAAAACATAAGAGTGTAATGAGTTAGCTCAACATAATTACAAATTACATTCAACTTTCAAATTATAAATTATTTAACAAAATAAGTATTTAAGAATTTGAAAATTGAAATTTTTGTTTACATAGCTCATCTGCTTCCCTTGCAATTTTTGTTAGGTTCTTCCCAAGATACTTGTGGCTTTGCTAAAGGTTGTGACCTATCGATGTATCTCTAGCTGATCACACTCTAATGGGATCATGCGATCAATGCAATGAATCAATCCATCTCTAACCTCCCCACTCAAAGCTCACGTCGCCAAAGCTTTATAATGATACCGTGGGTCCAAAAAATACCCAGCTACATGTATAGGACAATAAATTTGATTGTTCCATCTTTCATCAATGATTGCCCAAATGGGCCAATACTTAACCACTTTATCCTTGTATGCCCTATTTATTTGCTCCTTTGCTTGATCCATAGCCTCATAAATGAAGCCCATGGCCAATCTTCCCCCATCCACCAACCGCAACACCTTAACCAATGGCTTAGTAAGCTTCACAATCACTGTTGCCTTTCTCCAAAATATTTCTTCATTAACTTTCTTTTTCAATTCTTTGTCTTCATGTTTGAGAGACGACTAGCTTTGATTCCATTCATCACTAGAAAATATCTTTTGCAAGTTTCTATGTTGTGAAAGCATAGATTGCAATATCAAAAAATGAGTAGCAAATCTAGTGATGGCAGGCCTAATAATATCCTTGCCCCTTGTTTTCTCCTCATAAAGATCAAAATCCATGAATGATTGTAGATAAATTTTGTTATGCTTTTGGCATGATCTACAGTGTTTTTGACCCAATCTAATTTGCCAATATCCTCAAGCATGAGATCTATGCATGGGATCCAAAATATCGTTTTGTGTTTTTCCTCTAACAATTTACCAACAAGAACATAGTTAAAGTGTTAATTTATGGTATATTCTATGCTTAGTGCAGTTTACTTCAATTTCCTCTTATTAGCCACTGTTTAGCAATCACATTAACATAAAGTAAAATACTAATAAAACATTAATAGATCGACAAAAAACAAGCCAAGACAAGAGACACCAGATGTGGCGGCTAGCCAGGGACAAACCCCAATGTGGGGAAACCCTTTGATCAATTCTTCTATAATCTTCAATAGTTCAACAGAGAGAAAAATAGTACAAATATACAAATCTGTAGTTTTATGACAACAGTGGCAAACCCTAACCAACAAAGTCAAAGTTAGTCAAACAAGATAGAATTGACCTCCAATTAGCATGGTCAATATCCCAGTCAACTCGGCCTCTAACAACAAGAAGAGGCAACCCAAAAACAGCTTGAAAAAACCAATCAACTGAAGTCAACTGAAGTCAACATGCTGCTAGCAATTAGGGCAGTCAATGTTGGTCAAACCTGAGGTCAAATTGCCTCAGTTTGCATGCCAAAATCTGCAGCCTGCCTAGGAGAGACAGCCACACCAAAACTACAACCCTAGAAAGTCCACGTTGGTCAATGCTGGTCAAAGATACATCTGCAGCTCTGGTGAACGCAATCAAACAGTTATGCGTCCTCCAACTTCGTCCTTCTACGTCCTCCTTCCCACGTGTGTGTTGCTCCTTGTGTGCAAACCCAATCAACTAAGGAGAGAAGAATGCGAGAGATAAGATGAGTGAATAATGCCTCAACCTATCTTGTATTTATATGAAACGTTGAGGATGTGTGCCACTCATTTAGTTGTTGGCCAGCCTTGACAATTTGTCAAGTAAATAGAAATAAATTCATATCTCCATAAATACATGTTGAAATTGGATGATCATTAGATCAATCCTACATCTCTCAATGAGAGGAATCCAAGAAAAATATCAACTGCCATAAATAAGATGACCCACATGGAGTTTGGCCCTAGTTGCCAATTTTAACACTCCCTCTCAACTAGGGAGAACTCCATCTGCTAATCCATCTAACTGTCAATTCTATCTTCCATCAAATGCACTGCTCTGCTCTGCTCTATTGAACTATGAAGAAGAAGAAATGATCGAGGATGTATCATACCATCCTCCACTGACCAAAAGTCAATCCCAGAGAGTATGTCATACCACTCTTATTGATCTCAGATCAGTACTAGAAGAGAGTATCTCAAACCACTCTTATTGATCCCAAATCAATTTCATTGATTCCAATTCAATGGAAGTCATCCTAGCATAGGGAGTATAGTAGATACAACGATGCATCCATTGATATTACAACTATGGTCCCTAACCCCATTTCCCTACTCATTGGCCAAATGAGAGGTACTTCCCATGAGTCTCAGACTGCATGGGTAGGATGCCTAGATAGGAGGACCATTCATCCTGTCCATAAGTCGCCACGGGGTATCACAGGGGAAGGCTGAACCTTTCACCCTGTACACAGTGCACCACTAGGAGAGGGTGAGTCGCCCTATGGTCGCTTGTCGCTCCAAGAAGTACCCCAAGCCCCTCAAAGCTCACAAAGCTCAATGCATGCATCATGCAAGATCCTCATAAGAGGGTCTCTCAATGACTCCAAGTCATTCTCGAAATGTCAAGAATTTGAACTTTCCCAGGGGCTTTGTCAGAATGTTGGCAACCTACTCATTTGTGCAGTTATGATGGAGCCTTATTGCTCCCTGTTGTACCATATCCCAAATAAAGTGGTATTTGATATCGATATGTTTCATGAAATACAAGATTCTCTGATAAATGAATCCCATCTGGTTGTCACACAGGATCACGATAGTATCCACTGTAAATCCAAACAACTCACTGAAAAGCTTCCGCAACCAGACAGCCTCACAAGAGGCCATACTCGCAACAATGTACTCTGCCTCAACGGTGCTCAAAGCCACTGAAATCTGCTTCCTGCTCATCCAAGATATTGAGGCAGATCACAAAGAGAAATAATGCCCAAAAGTGCTCTTTTGGTCCACCACACTGCTTGCCCAGTCAGCGTCCATATATCCATGTAGTCTCACATCTTCGACTATGTATCTCAACCCATGAGTGATTGTGCCACAAAGATATCTCAACAAGTTCTTGGCACCAATACAATGTGAGTGGTGAGGCTCAACCATATGTTGACTCAATGTGTTGACTGCAAAACATATATCTGGATAGGAGTTCACAAGAACATCAATGCTCCTATGAGTTAACGGTACTCAATAGCATTTTGTAAAACAGGTCCAGCAACACTACCGCTTAACTTCTTAAAGTCAAGCTCCATCGGGGTAGTCACGAGATTGCAATCCACCATACCGAATCTCTCCAATATCTTCACCACATATTTTCCTTGAGATAGGAAAATCTCCCTTGGCTTCTGTCAGACTTCAAATCCTAAGAAATAGTGCACCAATCCTAGGTCCTTCATCTCAAACTCGAAAGCCAACTCCCTCTTACATTTGTGAATGAGAAGGTCTGCACCTGTCAAAAAGAGGTCTTCAACGTACAGCACCAATATGAGAGGTTTATCATCTTCAACCTTAAAGTAAAGGTTAGGGTCAGCTTCACTCCTAGTGAATCCCAGCTTCATCAAGTAGTTATCGATCCTCTCATACCAAGCTCGAGGTGCTTGCCTCAGCGCATAGAGGGCTTTCTTCAACTTGCACATGTAAGATTCTCAATCATGAATCTCAAATCCTTCGGGTTGTTCCACATAGACTTCCTCTTTGATCGAACCATGCAAGAAGGCAGCCTTGACATCCATCTGATGTAGGTTCCATCCTTGTGAAGCAACAAGGGTTATGATAGAGCAGGTGGTGGTATATCGAGCAACAAGTGCAAATATCTCATCATAGTCTATACCTTCCTTTTGAGAGAAGCCACGAGCGACAAAACGAACCTTATACTTTTCAGCACTTCCATCAGCTCCATGCTTTATCTTGTAAAGCCATTTCGAAGTGACAACAGTTTTGCCCTAGGGTCTGGGGAGCACATCCCAGACATCGTTCTTCATGATGGACTCGTATTCCTCAGTCATAGCATTCTTCCATACTTGATGCTTCACAGCTTCTGCGAACCATGAGGGCTCATTTTGAATGATCATGCTCATAATGGTCAAGTATCCATGATACCTGGTCGGCTTCTTACTTTCCTGAAAAGTCCCTCTAGGTGCAATGAGTCCTTTAGCATCATCAAGTGTCCCCCTAATCCATGAGGGCCTCTTCCTAGAAAATGAAGGCTCTTGCGAAGGGGGATCAATAGGATCCATAGATTCTTCTACTTCGAGCATCGTCTCGTCTTTCTTTTCCTCTGGTTTGTTGGTGTCAGCTTCTCCAAATTTCCTTAGTATAGGAAGATTGTTAACTTTGCTAAGAGCCATATCTTCATCAAAAGTGACATCATGGCTAATCTCAACTTCCCTATGACCAGCCACATAGATTCTATAGCCCGTAGTATTTTCGCTATAGCCCACGAAGATTCCCTTCTTTCCAGATGCACCCAATTTATTCATTTTCTCTTTCGGCACGTGAAAATATACAAAACTTCCAAAAATTCTAAAATGAGATACATCAGGTTTCTTACCAATAAACATCTCTTCGGGAGTCTTGGAATCCAATGCTTGATGAGGGCATCGATTTTGAACATATACAGTGGTATTCGCAGCTTCGGCCCATAGAAACTTTGGAAGCCTTTGATCATGGAGCATGGAACGAACAGCGTCCAAAATTGTACGGTTCTTCCTTTTCGCCACGCCATTCTGCTCAGGAGTGTATGGTGTTGTGGTCTCTCTCTTAATGCCAATCCAATGCTTGATGAGGGCATCGATTTTGAACATATACAGTGGTATTCGCAGCTTCGGCCCATAGAAACTTTGGAAGCCTTTGATCATGGAGCATGGAACGAACAGCGTCCAAAATTGTACGGTTCTTCCTTTTCGCCACGCCATTCTGCTTAGGAGTGTATGGTGTTGTGGTCTCTCTCTTAATGCCAACTTCTTTGCAAAAGTCATGGAACTCATTGGATTCATACTCGATCCCATTATCAGTCCTTAAGATCTTGATCTTCTTCTCAATTTGATTCTTGATCAAGGCTTTGAAGTGACGGAACCAAGAGAACACTTCATCCTTCTTTTTCAAGAAGTATATCCAAGTCTTGCGAGAATAATCATTTGTAAAAGTGAGGTAATATAATATCCTCCACAGGAGTTCCAGATATGTCAGAGTGAACCAATTGCAATATACCAGAGGTCTTGCTATGGCTTGAGGGGAATTGTCCCCCTTTGAGTTTTCCTTCGGCACACCCCAAACATACACCTTCTTGCTCTACTTTAAACTCGAGCATCCCTGTCACCATTTGTCTCACATCGGGTAGAGCTTTACAATGAAGGTGAGCAAATCTTCGAAGCCATAATGCGAACTGAAGAGATGTGTCACAAGACATAACACCCAACGGACTTCCTCCGACTTGATATAAAGAGTCAACTCGAAACCCAAGAGTGAAAGCATATTTAAAATTATTTTTCCATACATGTACCTTGCCATCGATGAAGGCCACCTTGTAGCCTTTGTCTTCCATTGCCGAAATGGATACCAAGTTCTTTTTGAGATCAGGCACATATAGAACTTCTTGCAAATGAATTGTGTTACCCTAATTCAATTGAAGAGAAACATTCCCTACGCCTTTCACAGGATATTTGGAGTTGTCTCCAAGAATAATTTCCAAGTTGGTCTCCTTCTCTATCAGATTAGAGAGAGCTTCTTTGTAACCAGTGAAGTGCCTTGAAGCACCACTATCAATAAGCCAATTGCCCAACGAGTCCGAAGGAGAAGTAGTAAAGAGGGTCGATATCAGATAATATTCATCTTGCTTATTGTTAACAATGTTAGATTCATACCTGGAGTTTCTTGCTTTCTTGGAGGGTTGACCACTTCCTTGATTTCTGGCATTCCTCTTTCCTTTGCCATTGAACCTGCCCTTCCTTTTATTGTTGTTGGAATTGCCTCAAGAGTGATTTTGATCATCATCATGAGATGTGCCCTTTCTATCAAGACACTCCCTCGCATAGTGGCCAATTTTGTTGCAAATGAAACATCTTCCTTTCATTCCACCTTTTGGTCCGGCCTTTCCCTTAGATTTTGACCCGGAATTATTTCTCCTTTTAACATGAGAGGAGAAAGCAATGGGATTGCCTCTAAATGCAGGCATTTCTTGCTCTTCCATCCTTGTCTCTTCTTGAATGCATCTCGCCATCAATTCCTCAAATCCTGGAATCACATTGTTGTTGAGAAGAGTGGTTCTAAATACATACCATTTGGATGGGAGCCCTCCAAGAGTTGTGATGGTCAATTCCCTGTCAGGAATGACTTCCCCAATCAATAGGAGATCATTCTTGATCTCGATGACCCTTAAGAAGTAGGCTTGCATATTCTCATCTTTGCCCTTCTTAATTTCTTTCAACTTATTCTTAAGGAACAAAACTTGATTTGCATCACTAACTTTAAACAAACTTACTAATCTATCGTAGATTTCCTTGGAGGTGTTCAACTCAGAAACTTAGGCCACCATGCGCTTGTCGATAGACTCCCGAATGATCTTCTTTGCTTTGACTTCTCCCTTGGTCTACTTGTTCCTTGCAGCAACCGATGTATTTGATGGAAGCTCAATGATTCTGCCTCTCACATGGTCCAACACTCCCTGCTCTTCCAAGGTCAGACCGAGGGACATCTTCCATCCGTGATAGTCAAACTTATCATGGAGCTTGTCTTCGGCGGGTAAGTGTGATGAGGAACCCATGGAGTCTATAGACTTTTCCAACATTCTTCGGTGATTGCTCTTGCTCTTGCTCTTGCTTGGGCTTTGTCTTCACCTCAGCTCTAATACCATGTTAATTTATGGTATTTTCTATGCTTAGTGCAGTGTACTTCAATTTCTTCTTATTAGCCGTTGTTTAGCAATCACATTAACATAAAGTAAAATGCTGATAGAACATTAATAAATCGACAAAAAACAAGCCAAGACAAGAGACACCAAATGTGGCAGCTAGCCAAGGACAAACCCCAATGTGGGAAAACCCTTTGATCAATTCTTCTATAATCTTCAGTAGTTGAGTAGAGAGAAAAATAGTACAACTATACAAATCTGTAGTTTTATGACAACAGCAGCAAACCCTAACCAACAAAGTCAAAGTTGGTCAAACAAGATATATTTGACCTCCAATTAGCTTGGTCAATATCCCAATCAACTCGGCCTCCAACAACAAGAAGAGGCAACCCAAAAACAGTTTGAAAAACCTAGTCAAATGAATTCAACTAAAGTCAACATGCTGCCAACAATTAGGGCAATCAACACTGGTCAAACCTAAGGTCAAATTGCCTCGATTTGCGTGCCAAAATCTGCAGCCTACCTAGGAGAGACAGCCACACCAAAACCACAGCCCTAGAAAGTCCATGTTGGTCAACGCTAGTCAAAGATACATCTGCAACCCTAGTCAATGTAGTCAAATAGTTATGCATCCTTCTGCATCCTCCAACTTCATCCTTTTGCGTCCTCCTTCTTCCCACGTGTGTGCTGCTCCTAGTGTGTAAAACCCAATCAACTAAGGAGAGAAAAATGTGAGAGATAAGATGAGTGAATAATGCCTCAACCTATCTTGTATTTATATGAAACGTTGAGGATGTGTGCCACACATTTTGAAGCCTTTTCCAGTAGCATATATGGCATCAAACATAGGCTCATAATATGGTGAATATGAAGCATTGAAGGGGATATCAGCATCATACCACTATCTAGCTATGTAGTCACAAGCAGTCTCCCTCAATTCTTTCTTCCAATGGTCATCTAAAGTGGGTTGCAAAGTTCTACTAGGTTGAGGACCATGTGCATTTGATGGAGAGGAGGGAGTGAAATAAATTTTGATATTCATATCACCATTTTTCATTTTACCCTTTCCCTTTTCTTGAATAGACTCAAAATAGGGAGGCACATATTAGAAGGGGTTGGATGCACCAGTACAAGGGATAGAAGAAGAACCCTCAAAATCAAAATGGGGGTTGGTAGCCATCATTTTTGTATACTCCTCTTCCTCCCAATTTCAACCTCTATTTCCTTTTGCCTAGCCTTTTCTTCCTTAAACTTCTCAAAACTATTTAACAAATCCTTCCCAATCCCCCAATTTCTGGTGATTCACATGGAGTAATTTGGCCTCTAATCTCTGCCAAGTGTTGTTTCAACCTATTAATGCCCCTAGGATCATCCTTAATTTTTCTATGGCAAAATTTGCAATGCATTTAACTATCAACCATTTCAACATATGCTGAAGCATCATCTTTCACTCTAGGTGCCATTTTTTCACTTGGAAATCAAAGGAAAAAATATGAAAATGAAAACAAAAAAATAGCATTGCTTCTATGTTCATTTTTTCACAAAAAACACTATTTTCAATTTCCAGATTTGCAACAAAAAACAAAAAAAACAAAAACAGATTTTTAGAAGTCAAAAAAAATACCTCTAGGCACAAACTGCCTCCTCAAAGTTGCTCCAACAAACCAACTCCTCAATGCTGCTCCAATGGCTGCCAAAGAAGCTCCTCACTCCTGCTACAATGCTTGCCCAAAACTCCTCACTGCTGCTCCAAAAACAAACTCCTCACAAATTCTCACTCAAATGCAATGAAATGGCTGTGAGGAAATGAGAGGGGTTGGGTGGGTTTTATAGAGTTTAGGAGAGGGAAATGGACCCCAAAGAACCCAAAGGCGCATTAAAATGGGCTTTGCGATCCCAAAAAACCAAACTTTAAAAAAAACCGCATTCTGGCTGCTCTTATCGAGCCAGCCAAGTTGGGTCGGACTCGGCTGAGCCAGCCAGGTTGTTACCAAGCCGACCGAATCAATATCCAACTCAACGGGCTCAGTAACAACCCGACCAACTAGTCCAAGTCAGCCACTGTGTCAACCAAATCAGTGTCTAACTCGGTTTGACACAACCGAGTCGGAGTCAACTCCGCCGTTTTTTAAAACAGTGGTTGAAAGGACCCACTTGAAGTCATTTGAAAATACTGCAGTTTCTAAATTTTTCATTGCAATTTGACTGGCCATTGATAGAATAGCTCCCTTGATGGTTGCACTATAACTTGCAAGGGTTGCCCACCGGGAGGATTTGCCTCTCTAGTAAAGGACAATTCAGGTTTTGCAGGAAACAAATATGTTCTTATTCATCTCTTAGCGGCATAGTATGGTGAACTGGCAACTTCTGGTCAGTTTATAAAGAACCGAAATTATGGAACATGTATGGCAGTAAAATGATTCAAGAGTAGAGTACTAGAGCCATTTAGACTTGTTCATTCTGATGCACATCTTAGAATTATATCAAAGTTGCAGCTTCTATTTGCTAAAGCAGTAGGCCAGTTACACCACGGGAAAAGGCAAAACCATATTTTGATTGCAGCCAATAAAACTGGGCATTGATATAATAAGAAACTATTATGTTGGAATCGTCAACAAATTTGTCCCTACTAAAGGTGGATCAATTCTTTATACATATGGGAATACATATCTAAGCCTGACAATTTGTCATAACTTGAAAAGCATAATAAAGCTGGCAATCATCATACGTCCAAAGTGGTAAAAAATCTATTATTATTTATAGGCCATGTTCTGTGCCCAGAAGAATCATAAGTTGAGAATAATCTGGTCCACATTTGGTATAAGACTATAAGCACACTGAAAACTTTACCTCAACTCTGACAAAATAGAGCTGCCATCTGCAGAAATTTCCCCTACTTTAATGCTTTTTGGAGGTGGGGGCAGCCAATCTTCTTCTTCAACTTCTTTGGGATCTGCAACAGCCATGATGTCTTTAATGGTTCTTTCCTGCACCTGCAGCAAAAGCCATTAACAACTATTTACCAGGAAGTATGTAATTCATCTCTCTAAGAACATAACTGCGCCTAAGAACCAATTTTGCCATTGACCAGAATAGATAATGACATACCAACAATGAAAAAGCCATTCCGTTTGAATTAAATGTTGTTTTATAACAAAATACAGATGTCCTCAACCACCCAACAAAATCCTATTTGTGAGTATTAATGCAGCTAATGATGACAAATATGAGCAGTATTTAATTCCTCATTGCCAGTTCTGGAGAATTTGAAACAAAGGTACTAGACTCAACTAGGAGAATGACTCATCCAGGACAAAGAGCAAGAATTGACTCGGACTTCAGAAATGCTCATGAGTTGAGCCAGGGAAAAATAAACACACTAAATTTCACAAAGTATATATAATCTTTACAGATATGGAAGTTCGCATGTCAATATAAAGCAAATTTTTAATAGCTCACTTCAAAGTGCATAGATCATACTAAATACTATAAAATAGCATGAATTATGTAAAGCCAAGTGGTCTGCTAGCTGTCTGCTGTGAAAACATATCATAAAAACAAGCATAAATAGCGCTGTTTTATTTATTTTTCTTGGATAGAACTTGTGGTTCAGACTCCTTAGACGGCTAAAACTGCAATTGATTTGTTGGTATGAGTGTGACTCAAGGTCAAGTCAGACTCAGAGGAACTTAATCAACTCAGTTTTCTCAAAGAGCAGAGTCGATCTCGGAAGTTGACTTGGATTGTAAAGAATATGGTAACACTGATAAAAGTGTTGATTTTTTGTAGCATCAAGAGGTATTCCTGCATGCAAAAAGGCCTCCCAAATCAGCCAAAGAAAATTGCACAAAATGAAAAATTAAAATTATTATTTTGGGCTTCATGTAGGCCCCAAAACTTAAAAGTGAAATTGGCCCCATGAGTGAAGGGGTGTACAGTGTCAACTTTGGTCAAAAGTCACCCCATCTAACTGATATAAATATAAGATGATCTCCTCCACTTTGACCAATTCGGAAATCACATCAATCTCTTCTATTCTGATTCACCTGTGAGGAAAGGAGGAGGAAATCTGAAGTTTGAAGCTGCCATTTGACCAACGTTGACCTGCTCATTTGACAAAGTCTGATCTGCTTTATTTAACTGAGTTTCTGGTAGACTTTGACCAACGTTACAGGCTAAATTTGACAAAGAAAAGTGACAATGTTTGACCAAAAATCTGAACTGTTTGAACTTTGAATTCAGAGAAAAGGAGAGTTCAACTGAGCTTTGACCACAGGATTGAATGCAGGAAGTCAACCACAGTTTCGACTTGACCACAGTATCAACCACAGACCTGAAGTTGACCACAGGAGACTGTTGACTGGGCCAAAAGTTGACCAGAAGTGATTATTTTTAAGGGATTGACCAGCATTGACTGGTTGATATTTTGACCAGGTTTTGACTGGTATCTTTGACCTGGATTTTGGCACATATTCCTAGCCGTTTTGAATTGTAGTTATTGTTAAAGAACAATTTCTCCTAAGAAGAAAAGTTTTCTGGGTTTTTTCCCAAGGTAAATTTGTTGTCTCTTTGTTGTTTGGCTATCTCTTTACAATTCTACTGTTATCATTGTACTATTGATGAAATCTTCTATGTATAATTGCTTAATGATACATGTGGCATAACTTATAAGTTAACTTGATCAAACAATCATTGGAAAGTAATTATCAGATTAGAAGATCAGTTTCTCTTACAGAAAATCAACATGGTATCAGAGCGTTGGTGAAGGAGCAGCCATCAGAGTAACTTGAAGAAGCCAAGTTTGGGAAAGTTTGTCATTAGCCAAATGTTCTCAAGCCCTAGAATTGCAGAAGAAAAGCTGGACTTTGATGAATGTCTAAGTCTGATTACAAAGATCAGTTTGTGATGCATTCTAAAGGACATTTGAAGGGCTGATTAAGGTTGGTTTCATGGCACCTCCAAGAGCAAAACTCGGGAGCCAAAAAGGCATTCTAAGATGGCAGAAAGCATAATAAGCATTTGAGGCAAGTTGTTAATTTGATTCAAGAAAGTTACTTCTAAGCCAGAGGGAGCTGAGGATAAAGGCTCCTTCAACTATTTTTTTAAATAGCAAGAGTTCGAGCTAGTTGTTGCACCTTTCTTCTGACAGGGGTACCTTACCAAAATTTCTTTCAATAGAGCCTCTAGCTAACTGACATTGCAAGTATGGACATTAGTGCAAAAGAGGAAGCATAAGATCCATTTTCAAAGCTAAGATACAAAATATCAATGGATTAAGCTAGATCAGGCACTGAAAGAGTGTTGGAATTTGGACAGTGAAGGAAAGAATAATGTTGTGACAAAAAGAAACCTGAATAGGAAAATTATGGCCTACACCCAAACGTTGCTCCAGCAAATTTGTATGAGCCTTAGAAGGACAACATGAAAGGTTTATGCACAACTAACATCCTCACACAGCCTGTTCAAGACAAGGTAGCAAAGAATATTGGCATCAAGAAGATGATATTGTAGGTTCAAATTGAAGTTCTATCTTGGACATTTAATAGGATTGGAAACATTCCTAGCCTTATATCAAGCCACTTTGATGATATGATGGACTGTAAACATAACACAAATGTTAGTGATCATATTGAATCATTCACTGGTCCAAAGAGAGATGAATCTTTTGCTAATATGTACAGAGATAAAAATGTCATCAGGGAGATTTTGACAAAAGAATATTCTTATGACAATTTTGGGTTCAGCCCCAAAGAGGCTAGGCTGTCACTAGAGGCTAAGGATTTTTTAGGTAAATCAAAGGCTTGGCTCTAGAGGAGCTAACAAGATAAAAGCACATCCATAAGAAGACATGGAGGCTACATATTGTATTGAAGCCTTGAATAAGAAAGTACTAGAGTTTGTGAGATAAAATCCTAGAGAAAGACCTAGAATTAAAGTGATGCATGACTTAATGAAGAAACCCTAGACCTTCCAAATCATGTATTAGCAACTAATGTTGAGAACGAGGATGACTATCCTCCTCAAAAGAAGACAAAAGAATCCAAGTTTGATGAGATTGCAGATGGACTTCATTGATTTCTACAAGGAAGTAGGGATCAAGAGGGAATCAACAATTCCCTTCATCTCTTAGCAGTTTAATCAAAAGATAAGTAATTCATATTTTTCTCCCTTGATTACTATTATTATTTTTGTTCTTTGGTCAGCTTCTTGTCTTTGTATTCCTTTCTTGGTCATAATTGTTTCTTCCATGACCTCCTCAATGAGGTTTGCAGGTACATTGTGAAGGCTGCTACGGCAATGATTCTAACTACATCAAAAAGAACGAAGCAAAGTTCCTAACAAGAGGCTTCTCCCAATAAGAGGGAGCAGCTACAACAAAAGGACTTGCTTACAACTTCAACAAAAGGACTTGCTTGCGTGATAGAGAGAGCAGCAGCAATAGGAGGATTCACGTCAATGTCAGAGGGAGTTTGGCCTCAAAGATCAAAATGAAGGATTTTGGCAAATACACTATTTCTTGATATTGAAGATTCAAACCTGGTGAATCCCACGATGTAAAAGCAATTGATTGGATTCGTGATGTACCCAGTTAACACCAAGCCAAATATTCACTTTGCGTAAACACCCTAAATCAATTTATGGTTGAGCCGAGGCATATTTAGTGGATGACAGCAAAGCATATGGCACCTATGTTCTACAATTGGATGTGATTTGAGCTATGTCTCGTGAGGTGAAGTTAGCCTTTGCAGAAATATTACAAGTCATGAAGCAATGAGGCTTCAAAAGCTAGAAGGACATGGCCAGGTCAATTCATACAAGACATAATGCAAAGAGGAGCAAGAGAGCTCCAATACATATCCACATATGAGTAGATTGTACACAAAGATGAGCTTAGTATGATGTTGAATGTCTCCCTCATTAAAAGAGAATGATGAGGTCTTTACAAGATTGGGTTGACCATCTCCTGAAGCCATAAAGGACTTTGGTTGGGTTATAAAGGACTTTGACCAAGAGGAGATAAATACATTCAACTTTGAAGCCAAAAGTACTTAGTTAGGTCATAATGGACTTTGACAAGAAAGATGAATGGCCCAAAGCATTTACCAAGGCAATTATAGGATACATTAACCTTTGAAGCCAAAAAGACTTGGCTTCCAAATGGACTTGGCTAGGTCATAAAGGACTTTCACTAGAAAGATGAATGTACTGAGGCAATTATAGGATACATTCACCTCTGAAGCCAGAAGGACTTGGCTAGGTTGACCAGAGATGAATGTCCCAGGGAAATTATAGGATTGAACAGATCTTCTCCTTATAAACCAAAAGAACTTGGCTATGTTGATCGAAGGAGAAAGATGTAATTCACCTTTAAATCCATAAGGACTTGGCTAGTTCATAAAGGAATTTGACCAAAAAGGTGAATGTTCCAAAGGCAAATTCTCTACCAAGAAGCTAGAAAAAAATGGATGACTAGGCTAGGTCACAGCCAAAGGAGATTAATACATTTGCCTAAGGAGCCATAAAAGAATTTGCCAACCCTGGATATATGAGGAGTTACATTGCCCACTCCAGGATGGAGATGTTTTATAAACATGCATCAACATGACAAGCTCATGAATTTTTCTTAAGGAAGGGAAATCTGTTGCAGAGAATACCTCCCTCACTAAGAGGGAGTGTTGATTTTTTGTGGCATTAGAAAGTATTCCCGCATGCCAAAAGGCCTCCCAAGTCAGCTAAAGAAAATTATACAATTTGAAAAATTAAAATTATTGTTTTGGGCTTCATGTAGAGGTCCCAAAAGTCAAGTCAGACCTACAAGGGAAGGGGACTTTTGGTCAAAAGTCACCTCATCTAACTAATATAAATACAAGATGACCTCCTCCACTTTGACCAATTTGGACATCACATTAATCTCTTCTATTCTGATTCACGCATAGGAGGAAAGGAGGAAATCTGAAGTTTGAAGCTGCCATTTGACAAATGTTTACCTGCTCATTTGACAAAGTCTGATCTGCTTCATTTGACCGAGTTTCTGGCTGACTTTGACTGAATTACAGGCTGAATTTGACCGAGAAAAGGCATTGTGTTTGACCAACAATCTGCACTGTTTGACTGCAGAGAAGACAGTTTGACTGAACTTTCACTGCAGGACTGAGTACAGGAAGTCAACTGCATGTCTGCATTGACTGCAGTGGTCAACCACAAACCCAAAGTTGGCCACAGGAGACTGCTGACTAGGCCAAAAGTTGGCTAGAGTCTAGAAGTGATTCTTTTGAAAGGTTTGACCAGCATTGACTGGTACCTTTGACCTGGATTTTGGCACATATTCATAGAATAATTTTGAATTATAATTATTGCTGAAAACAACTTTCTTCTAAGAAGAAAAGTTTGTTGGTTTTTCCCAAGGTTGGGTTTTACCCGGGTAAATTTGTTGTCCCTTTGTTGCTTTGCTGTCTCTTTATGATCCTACTGTTATCATTGTATTGTTGTGGAGATTTTCTATATATAATTGCTTACTGATATATGCGACATAAGTTAACTTCATCAAACATCATTGGAAAAGTAATTATCATATTAGAAGATCAGTTTCTCTTAAAAAAATCAACAAAAAGTGGCTATGATGATACGAAATCGTGATGGTAGAACCAAGGGAAAGTTTAAGGAGCCACGATATTTTTGAAAGTGGTGGAATCTTTTCAAATCATCATCATCTTGAACCTACAAAACCTCGTAAATTTACGAAAACCTACAATTTTCTTTCCGCGGCTTCAAGGAAATAAAATCGACTTTAAAACTGAGTTTGCCTTCTAAATGGTAAAGATAAGCTGGTTAAATTTCATAAGCATCTTCAACATTGCAAATATGGAAATTTTGCACATGCAAAAACGAACAATTTTCTTTCAAGCCTTCAGAAATAAAGTTTATTTCTAAAATAAACTGAATTTTATAGGCAAATTCGAATATTTTTGGATGTCAAAATGGAAAAGATGAAGTTAGTTTGTTTTCTGTGTGTTGCACTGCCAAACAAATGTTACTGAACTATTATTATTATTATTAAAGGAAAGAATGAAAACTATGAAACTCTTACATAGGAACTAGCACGTTTCTTCCCATTGGCTCTGAAAAAAGGGTCTGGCTCAATGATCTGGAGATCTTCACCGTCACTGTCATCTGCGTCCAAAGAAACAAATAACTTCAGCCACAGTTACCCTAAACCTTATGAATCAAGTGGAAGAATGGTATCGAAGGGTTTTAGCTCCCGTTTAAAAAAGGTCAAGGTAGCTAGATTGAGATTATACAGCACGAAGAAAATTTCCACAAAAGCTCAGCACTAACCATCCTGTACAACTATGGTGGGCTGAATGTGACTGTAATCAAAAAGGGGTTCATAGCCGTCGTCCTCGTCCTCCTGTAATGACGACAAAATTTGAAGTGAAAACATTTTTCATGCCTATAAACAAAATCCAACATCCGGTAATTTGAAACTGGCCATAGGCATGTACATTTTGTGATGGAGAACCTGATGAAGGGCTCCCCATTTAGTCGGAATTCGGGAGTTATGTTGAAGAAGCCCGATATGTGTAAAATAAGATCCTGGGTGATCCAAATTTGGTAGAATTGAAATGGGCCGTAAAGTGGGCGCCTCCCGACCTCCCCGCAATTTCTCGCGCGCTCAAATTTGGTAGAATTGAAATTGGCCGTAAAGTGGGCGCCTCTCGACCTCCCCGCAATTTCTCGCGCGCTATGCGTTCAGGCTTTCCTCTAATTAAAACTTCAACGACTACCGCTATGCATATTAACTATCTGTGTTTTTTGGTTTTACCGCTATGCATATTAACTATCTGTGTTTTTTGGTTTTACCGCTATGCATATTAACTATCTTTGTTTTTTCGTTTTTTTTTTTAATTATTGTTAAGTTTTATCGGTTTTTTTTTTTCTTTTTCTTAGCCAATTCTGCAACTCTCCAAGCCCATAATCTCTTACATAATTCTTAAGATGAATAGCCTATATTTAAATGGAATTCATGCTTCCAAAACTGTGCAATCCAAACATAGGATCAATTTCGGATGCATGCATGATATTCACACTCCAGTAAATAATACCACTGATAATACATTGTCCCTACACTCTAGTCTCAAATGGGTCTTTCTCTGAACTGACATGCATGAGTTTCTCATGAGGGCATCTTCAATTAACTGGAGTAGCACTAGTGGATGCATTAGTGCACCAACTGACTATTAGTCCCCTATTAGTTCCAAAATCAATTTGGAAATAATTTAACTTTACTTAACTCAATAAACTGAGTGATATAATTTCCAACTCAATTTAAACTCATACTGGACCCCTAAAACTTAGAGAGAACATATACATGACTATAGAAAGACTTCCAACTCGAAATTCCTAAGCTAATTAAGTTAATTAAACTTAATTAACTATTTACAAGTTTTTATGAGAATAGAATTCGATTTTTATTCTCAGTTTAATTCAAGGACAAATTAAATTGGAATTTCTTGTTGTCATTTCTCAACAATCCCTCTCAACAAGAAAGGGATTATCAGCTACCCAGATCCTGTCTCTGTGAAACTCCAATTTACATCTTGACAATGCCTTTGTCAAAATGTCAACATCTTGCTCCTTCATCGGAATGCACTCCAACAACATAATCCATCTCAATACACAATCTTTGAGATGATGATATCGGATATCAATATGCTTTGACCGATCATGAAAAGCTGGATTTTTATAGAGTTTGATACAACTATGGTTATCACAATAAATCACAGTTGAATTCATCTGCTCACCAAACAAACCAACCAGAATCTTTCTCATCTAGATGGCCTCACATGTTGCCTGACTCGCAGTCATGTACTCTGCCTTTGTTGAACTGAGTGCAACCGATCTTTGTTTCTTGTTGTACCAAGAAACTGACGTTGACCCAATACTAAAGATCCCTCCTGATGTGCTCTTCCGGTCGAATGGACTCCCTGCCCAATATGCATCGGTGAAGCCTTGAAGCTTCACTCCCTCTGTCTGTATTTACCATAATCCATACTGAGATGTGCCCCTAAGGTATCTCAACACATGTTTTGTCACTTTCCAATACAGCTTGGTAGGCCTAACCATCGCTTGACTAACACATATCCAGTCGTGTGTTCACCAAGTACATGAGTGAACCCACAAGCTAACTGTTAACAATAGCTTCCACTACTTTCCCTGAAGTAGCATCCTCCTTCCTCCAGTTACTTGCTAGAGGAGTCTCCATGGGTTTGCTACTCTCCATGTGGAATCTCCTGAGTATTTCATAAGCATACTCGCCTCGCCCACCCTTTATTCAGGGCTAATGGGGACCTATAACTTACTTATGAGATCTTTATCTAAGCAAGCCAAATTCCACACAAACAACTCCCCATCTCCCTGCCATACCTCCATGCCAAGAAAGTAATGTGTGAGCCCCATGTCCTTCATCTCAAACTCTCTTGCAAGGTCCTCCTTGCAAGATTTGATCAACTGATCATCACCTGTCAGTATGAGATCATCAACATAAATTACAATGATCAACAATTTACCTTCCACCACTATGTGGTACAGGTTCGCATCTTCTTCACTCTTCGTGAAGCCCAACTCGGTGAAGTAGCTATCTATCTTAGTGTACCAAGCATGGGATGCTTGCTTCATCCCATACAACACTCTCTTGAGTCGACACACATGCAACTCGCGGTCAAAGGTTTTAAAACCTTCAAGCTACGCTATGTGCACCTCTTCCCCAATCATGCCATTAAGGAAGGTTATCTTCACATCCATCTGATGTATCTTCCAACCCATATGTGATGATAATGCCAATATAGATTTGATTGACGAGTACCTTGAAACAGGAGCAAATGTCTCATCATAGTCAATCCCCTCTATTTGTGAAAAGCCACGGGCCACAAAACTAGCCTTATGATTCTCCACACTATCATTTACAACTTGCTTTAGCTTGTAAAGCCAACAGGAGCTCACCACTGGCTTGTCCTCTGATCTTGGGACCACATCCCAAACACTGTTACGAACTATGGAGTCATACTCCTCCACCATGGCATCAACCCAAACCGATCGTTGTACTGCTTCCTTAAAGGAAGATAGCTTTGTCACAACACATTCGCCCATAAGAGCCATGTATCTAGCGTACCTCTTAGGTGACCTCCTCTGTCTGTGCTGAGAAGTGGGTGCTCCCACATTCTCCTATGCATCATCCAACAATCTATCAGCCTCTCTAGTGTGCTTTCTTCCCTCTTTGGAAGACTCTGCCTAAGTGGATGTCTCCACTCTCGGATCCTCTGCATGTGGCTACTCCACATTATTCTAAGGCTCCTCAACCTTAGGAGCTAAAAGCTCCTCATCTGCATGTAGCTCAAGCTCCCTCTCAAGGGAAACTTGCATGTCCTTCTCCTCATCGAATCTAACATCCCGACGAACCATTGTCATCATGTTGGTCGGCAAGTACACCCGACAGCTGTGAGGTGTATCAGTATACCCCACAAATATCCCCAACTCTGTTGTAGGCTCAAGCTTCTTCCATGCATCTTTAGTCACATGGCAATATACCGATGACCCAAAAATCCTGAAGTGACCAACATCTGGCCTCTTACTAGAATAAGCCTCCTTTGGTGTCTTCATCTCAAATATTTGATGTGGGTGACGGTTCTGAACATAAACTAATGTGTTGCACGCCTCAGCCCACAAGTGTAGTGGTAGGCCCTGATCATGAAACATCGCCCTCGTTGCCCCTACTATGCTTTTGTTCTTCCTCTCAACCACCCCATTCTATTGAGGGTTATGCGGTGTCGTCAACTCCCGTTTAATCCCTTCCACTGCACAAAATTTTTAAACTCGTTTGAGACATACTCACCACCATTATCACTCTGTGGAGCTTTAACCTTCTTACCCAACTCTTTCTCCACCAATGCTTTAAACTCACAAAACTTTGTGAAAGTTTGATCATTTTTCTACATGAAAAATATCCAACATTTATGAGAATAGTCATCAACAAATATAACATAATACCTTTGTTTTCGTGGATGCTGTCAAGAATGGTCCACACATTTGAATGAACTCGCTCTATAATAGCCTCTGTGTTATGCTCTTAACCTGCAAAACGATACCAGAGTACCAGATATGCGAGAAATATACCCAGAACATAGAATAGTGAGTAACAAAAGCAAGTATTTTATTATTCAGAAAGCAATGTTCACTTGCCTCTTCGAGGGGGAAACCTCCAATAAAGCAGACCTCGATGACAAAATAAGACACGATGCTCCTCGCAGGGAGTCTCTATCATTTATATATGACTCATACATGCAATACCATGGATCAATACCATGGTTCTTATTAATACCATCTATCTAATACCATGACCCATTTGCAACTAACTGTGGTCCCGTCATTAAATGCAGGTTAACCACTTACAATTATAAATATGGGCTTTATTGACTCTTTACTTAACTATAACTATGACTTTATCCTATTACATAAATAAGGGGGTTAGGGTGGGACCCTAACATGCCCTCCCCCTTAAGAATAGCCTTGTCCTCAAGGCTGAAGTTGCGGAAACTGCTGAAGAATAGTGGCTGGTTCCCAAGTTGCATCTTCCGGAGAGGTGTCTTTCCATTTGATGAGGACCCCTTTAATCATGCGGCCGCGCAGGTGCTTGTCTCGTGTGTCTAGAACCTGTTCCGGTTGAAGCCAGATTGACCCTTCCTTGTCCAATTCCGGTAGACTGGTTTGAACTCGACAATTGTTCCCAATCACTTTCTTGAGGCACGATACATGGAAACTGGGTGGATTTTTGCTGTAGGTGGCAAAGCCAACTTGTAAGATGCTTCTCCAATGCGCTGAAGTACTTGGTATGGTCCATAGAATTTTGGAGAGAGCTTTTGACAACCCTTGTCTTTGAGTGATGTTTGCTTATAGGGTTGCAACCTCAAAAATACCTGACCCCCTTCTTGAAATTGGCGCTCTGAGCGATGTTGGTCAGCCTGTTGCTTCATACGGTTCTGAGCTTGATGAAGATTCTAGCATAGGTGGGCGAGCATGGTTGCGCGGTGTTGTAGGAGTTGATCCACGGCTTGTACTTTGGAGCACCCCGTGAGATAAGAAGTAGGGGAAGGCGGAGGTTGACCATAGACTGCTTCATAGGGAGTCATTTTGGTGGTGGCATGATAGTTGGTGTTATACCACCATTCCACCAGAGGTAACCAATGTACCCAAAGGTGTTGCTTTTCTGAAGTGAAACACCTAAGGTAGGTTTCTAGACATTTGTTGACTGCTTCGGTTTGACCATCTGTTTGTGGATGATATGAAGTACTGGGTTTTAGTTGGGTGCCTTGTATTCTGAAGAGTTCCTGCCAAAAATATTGGTGAAGATTGGGTCGTGGTCGGACATAATAGAAGTGGGCATGCCATGCAATTTGAAGATCTGATCCATGAAAGTTTGGGCGACCAACGCTGGTGTAAATGGTTGGGGTAGGGCGCAGAAATGAGCATACTTCGACAGTCGGTCCACAACCACCATGATGACTGACTTGTTCCCAAATTTTGGAAGACCTGTAATGAAATCCATAGAAACCTCCGTCCATATTGATGCCGGAATGGGCAATGGTTGTAATGTGCCTGGTGTTTTGACTATCTCCCCTTTGTGGCGCTGACAGATATCGCATTCCGCTACAAAAGTAAGGATGTCCTTTTTCATGCCAGTCCAAAAAAATGATCTTCTAGTGCAAGCATATGTCTTCTGAAAGCCTGAATGTCTTGTAATGGGGGATGAGTGCAATTCCGCCAAAATGCGGCTTTTGAGGGTGGATGTTGGTGATATTACGACTCTGTCCTTGTAGCGAAGAATCTCATCCTGCCACGAGTAGCCCTTGGTGG
>APFE031558858.1:261412-311964 GCA_000404065.3 Pinus taeda
TATTATTATTATTATTATTATTTTTTGCGGAAAACTCCAAACGGAGTTTTACTCCTTGCTTAGGAATATTGCAGTAGCCGAATCCTCAAAATGTCAATGCTGCGAAAAGTCTTGCGAAAATCACGCCCCAGTATAGGAACCCCACACAACTACTCAGATCTGATGGATCTGAGAAATCTGAATGGTTGATCAGATAGCTCTGAGTGGTGGAACAGATTGCTGTTGCAGATCTAATGGATCTAATAGATCAGAATGGCTGGTCTGCTAACCCAGAACTGCGGGACTGATGTCTACTGCTGCTGCAAACCCCACTTGCGAGATCTGATCTGGCAGAGATTATGCGTGATACCGAGATAGAAAAGGGAATTATGGTCTCGAGGAGTGTCAGGTGCTACAGATCGCAATATACATAAGGGTCTAACAGTAGTACTCAGCCCAATGTTTCAGGGCTCTAACTTAGGAGGATCAACCGTACCCTTAGCCGTGCAACCCGACTACCCTATCATACGGGCGAGTAATCTCTCCGAGTGTCGTTCTCGGTGTACTGTAGCAGCAAGATGGCCGACGGTTTATCTATGGCGAGGTTTCAAAGGAGTTAGGGGGCTTCCAATATACCCAGAGGGTACTTGGAAGACAGTCCGTGCGCGGTTCTGTCTAATGCGTTACTACTCGAAGGGGTACCCACAGGGGTTACAAGGGAGTCTAACAAGCGTGACCACCTCTTGTATTTCCTGCGTGCATGCCTCCCCAAATCTGTAGGTTTATGCCCTCAACGACAGATCCCGTGGTTTAAAGACGCCGGAACGCGTCTCTAGACAAAAAATAAAAAATAAATAAATAAATAAATTGCTAAGAAATGGAGATCCCACCTGCCTTGGAAAGTGCTCTGATACCACTTGTTATGCTCTTAACCTGCAAGACGATACCAGGATACCAGATATGCGAGAAATATACCCAGAACATAGAATAATGAGTAACAAAAGCAAGCATTTTATTATTCATAAAGCAATGTTCACTTGCCTCTTCGAGGGGGCAACCTCCAATAGAGCAGAGCTCGATGACAAAATAAGACACGATGCTCCTCGCATGGAGTCTCTATCATTTATATATGACTCATACATGCAATACCATGGTTCTTATTGATACCATCTATCTAATACCATGGCCCATTTGCAACTAACTGTGGTCCTGTCATTAAATGCGGGTTAACCACTTACAATTATAAATATGGGCTTTATTGACTCTTTACTTAACTATAACTATGACTCGATCCTATTACATAAATAAGGGGGTTAGGGTGGGACCCTAACACTCTGCTCAACTGTCTCTATCATGAAAGGAATACTTGGTGTATTTTGCCAAAGTACACCTCTTGCATGTATCAACTTGCGCAAGCATACCTTTGGGAAGACCGGTAGTGATCTGCTGCAGTATCTTTAGAGCACCATGATGCAAGTGGCCTAATCACCTGTGTCACAACTTGCTAACGTCTCGGCTATGCACTGTTTCTGCTTCTGTGCTCAAAGAAACACATTCCTCTACCTCCAGCTTATAGAGATTCTTCACCTAAATCCCTATCTTCTTTACTTGACCCATGGCTATGTGTCAAAGGAATGCCTTTCCTTTCGAGAAGATCACATCATAGCCTCTATCCTCAAGCATGATAACAGATACGAAGTTCTTCTTCAGCTCAGGCATATACATAACATTCTTCAAGGTGAATGGAGCCCCATGCTCCCTCTGAAAAGTAATTGTGCCCAATCCAATAACACTATACTTCTCGTCATCACCCATCTCGATATGCATCTGGAGATCTTTCTCCTCCAAGTCACTGAATAACTCTTTGTCATCGGTCATGTGGAATGAAGCTCCAATGTCTAAGTACCATACACTTCCCATCATTGATGGTACCATGCATGCAATGAGGGAAAAGTCCAATTCGAATTGAGAGACCAAAGCCTCACCCACTGCTCCTCCCGAGGACTTCTTCTTGGACTTCTTGAGTGGACAATTTCTAGCAAAATGGCCCAACTCATGACAATGAAATCACTTAACTTTCTTCATGTCTTTATTCTTACCTCCATTATAAGAATCTGATTTGGAATGGGAAACTGTCCCTTTCCTCTTCTTCGCCTTAATTGCGAAGGCACAATTCTCTTGATGAAGAGTCACCCCTGATGTTCCTCCTGATCTCATCCTGCATCAAATCTAATCACAGTCGTTCCTAATCCGACAACTTCTCCTGACCATTGATAGATTCCTCATAACTATGCCAACTCTTTGGGAGTCCCAAAAGGACTCACCATATCATCATCGACAACCATGATTCTAGCACTTCCAAGTTCATTACGATGCTGAGTGAACTTGGTCAAGTATTTTGGAATCGTATCGCCTTTCTCCATTTTGATTTTTCAAAGTTTGTCCTTCAGTGCCAATTTCCTTTGGTCATTGTTGTTTTGTTACAAGTCCATCAATGTTTTCCACATAGCATACAAAGCTTCCTTTCCATGGAGACTCAAGACAATGTCGTCTCGAACTCCCTCAAGGATTATCTGCCTCGTCTTCGCCACACACTTCTTCCATTCGGCCAAGTTTTGTGCATTTGATGATGTTGGCTTAGGAATTTCTTGATCAACAAATTCCTTCAAGCCATTGTCCTCTAGCACAACCTCAATTATGTCCCTCCAGGCTATAAAATTTGAGTTACGTTCCAAGGCATACTCGAGTCGCAAACCGTAAAACGCCATCAGCCAATCCTGAAGTATGTATTGCAATTTCAAATTTCACCTGTAACCCAAAACTCAAAACTTCAAAATCTCCTTTAATATATTGTTCTCAGCATTGATACCATGTATAAAATCCTGTAGATTCACAAGCTCGTGCAATGCACTAAAGAAAAAGACAAGAATCTACTTCTACTTTCAATCAGCAGAAGGCAAGAGATCGATGAAAACAATAAGAACAAGAAGAAGATAAATCAATGGCACACAACACAAGATGTATCTGGGGAAATCCACTACTCAAAACCCCACTATCTATATTGGATATATCATAAATATGAGTGAAGATACAAAGCTTGTTCTCACTAGAACAATTCCACACAAGCATGCCCAACTCTCTCAGCTCGCAAGCTAGCTATTGGCCAACACTTAGCAAATATTGCAACTCTCCAAGCCCCTGATCTCTTACGTAATTCATAAGATGAATAACCCGTATTAAAAGGGAATTCATGCTTTCAAAACTGCATAATCCAAACATAGGATCAACCTTTGATGCATGCATGATTTACACTCCAACAAATAATACCACTAATAGTACATTGTCCCTGCACTCTAGTCTCAACTAGGTCTTTCTTTGAATTGACATGCATGAGTTTATCATGAGGGAATCTTCAGTTAATTGGAGTAGCACTAGTGGATGCATTAGTGCACCAACTGACTGTTAGTCCTCTATTAGTTCCAAAAACAATTTGGAAATAATTTAACTTAACTTAACTCAGTAAACTGAGTGATCTAATTTCCAACTCAATTTAAACTCATACTAGACTCATAAAACTTAGGGAGAACATATACATCACTACATAAATACTTCCATCTCGAAATTCCTAAACTACTTGAGGGTATTGAAGTGTCGAGGATGTCTAACCTTCTGGTTGCCATTGAGAAAAGAAAATGATCCCTCGCTAACTTATAAGATGCAGGTGGTAGAAGGAAGAAGGAGGGTCTTTGGGTAGAATTTGGTAGGGACTTTGCAATTTCCTTCTTAGTAAACTGCTACAACTTAGAGAGTGTCATCATACTTTTTAATTCTCTGTAAACTCCAATAACAATAAACTAAGCATTACCATTCCAAGTTGGTTTTTTGAAACTAGGTTTCCAAGGTTAAATTGTTGTTTATTATGGGATTCCTATTTGCATTGTTTAATTCTACATTCATTCTTTATTGTATATTTTCTTTAGCATTGTATAAAAGCTTAACATAGTGATAATGTCAAAAGCTCCAATGATTGAATAGTACATGAGGTTCATAAATCCTTCCCTACCTTATCAAGCAATAAAATAATATAATATTTTACAATATTCAATGTGAATAAAAATTGTATTGATTTCAAGAGCAATGATGTGAGTTTGTGATTATGTATTGGCATAAGAACCTTCCCTTATATTAGTTGCTAATGTTGAGTCCACACATAACATTCAATCTCATCTTACAGAGATGACATTTCTCTTGAATGGTTTATTTAGATGGCAAAGTATATCTAGTGATTTTGTAATGTCTCATATTATCATATTAATAATTAGTAGTGATAGTTATAACAATGATAATAACAAATAATAATAGTGAGAATAACCATTTTTTTTAAGTTCAACAGTGGTGAGGCTACATCATGGTCATGTCCAAGAATAACACCCAAATAAGGCGGGGAATTGAAGTGACTTAACATCTAGAGTATCTTAACAACGTACCTGATCACTGTCTGTCCAAGTCCCCCTAGACAAGTGAGAATAATCATTAATTAATAAATGAAATAATAATTAATAAGGTGAAGTTCAAAATAAATAAGGAAACTATTTTATAAAAAGGGGAAAAGAGTAAAATAAATTTACGGAGGTAAAAAAAAAAAAACAAAACAAACAAACAAAACAAAAACAAAAAAAACAAACAAACAAAAAACAAAAAAAAAAAAAACCTCCAATTAGTAAACAATAAACAAAATAAAACAAATGAGAGTAAATTATGGAAAAAGTTAAGTTAAGAAAAATTAAGACAAAAAAATAGAAATTTGCACGATGACACATGGATTATAAAAAAAAAAATCTTCCATTAGTAAACAATAAACAAAATAAAACAAATGAGAGTAAATTATGGAAAAAGTTAAGTTAAGAAAAATTAAGACAAAAAAATAGAAATTTGCACGATGACACATGGATTATATGCATGAAGATTTTCCATTATTGGAACAAATCGTTCTATTTAATGGATGAGAAGGATGACGTGAGGCATTTTTTTCCTATGATAGTTCTAGGAGAGAAGGGATTCAATGGCAGAAGTAGTTGATTGAGGGCTCGGGGAGCCAGTTGTAGAAGTACATAGTGTAGTTAGGCCTATGGTTGGGTGGAGAGTCACCCCCAAAACGTTGGTTGTAGTTAGCTAGATTAAAATAGCACAATGGTTTTTAAATTACAAGTTAATTATTCATTTTAAAGATAAGTTGTCACCACTCATTGTTCTTGTATTAGTTGATCGAAATCTTCCATATGTTGATGATTAATGGCCTTGAATTTATGTAAGTTTTTTTTTTGTATTTAATTATATTTTATATCTGGACCATTACACATTTGATAAATTATGAATTGCTAGTTTCATTGTGATTGCATGAAACTATTTTTTTTCATATAACATTTATTAATTGCTTATTTACATCAGTGGAATAACATATACGACGTTACCACTCAAACTAGCACCCTTTGCAAAAGTCCTAACTGTAGAAATTCTTTGTAGATTCAAACTAAAGATTGTAATATGCTAAAACAATTGACTTGAATCTACTCTACTCATCAGTGGAAGCAATTATCGATCGATAAAATCACGAAGCATAAAAAAGAAAGAATTCAATCACACATAACACAATAATTTTAAGGGGAAAGCCACAGCGAAAAAACCCTTGCTATATGCATATTGCATTAATTAAAAAAATATGAGAAGATTATAATGCTTTGCTCAAGCTCGAGCAACCTCTACACTATCTTTATGTATCTCATTGCTTCCCATATAAGCTCAAGCTTATGTTGCCAGCCAAGCTCTTATTTCTTTGCGCAGTTTCCTTGGGAATTAGCCCATATTTAATTGGGAAATTCCACAAATATGAATTGTGTAATCCTCATAGGCCTTCCTCTGATTGCATGCACCACTTGCACAATTTGGATGATTATACAACTGATAGTACATTGTCCCTGGACTCCAATCTCAACTGGGTCTTTCTCTTATTTGACATGCATGAGTTAATTTTGAGTGAATCTTCAATTTACTGGTTGATCATTGCAGGTTACATCCCACTACTGCAGGTTACATGCCAATACTAGATCTCCCACTAATTCCTCCATCAATTGGAACTAGTTTAAGTGAATTTAACTCAGTTAAACTGAATTAAATAATTCAAAACAAACTCAAGCAGGGTTGCTATAAAGTAGGAGACACTCTACACGACTCAAGTTAGACCATCAACTCAAGTTAATGAGCCAATTAAGTCAAATCAACTTAGTTAGCTCTTACAAGTTGTCATGAGACGTGGAATTACAATTTAATTCAAGGACAAAATTAAATTAGTATTTTCTTGTTGCATTTTCAACATTCTCTCTCAACAAAAAAGGGATTATTTGCTACCCCGTTCCTACCTCTGTGAAACTCAATTTTGCATCTTGACAATGCCTTTGTCTAAATATTTGCATCCTGCTCCTCTGTAGGAATGTATTCCAACAACATGATTCTCCTCTGCACACAATCTCGTAGATGGTGATATCGTATGTCAATATGCTTGTACCGATCATGAAAAACTGGATCCTTAGAGAGTTTGATACAACTCTAATTGTCATAGTAAATCATTGTAGGATCAGTCCATTGACCAAATAATCCAACAATGATCTTCCTCATCCAGATAGCCTCACAAGTTGCTTGACTAGAAATCATGTACTATGCTTTTGCTGAACTGAGTGCAATTGATCTTTGTTTCCTATTGTACCAAGAAACTATTGCCGAACCAATAATGAATATTCCCCCTAATGTGCTCTTTCTGTCGGATGGAATCCCTGCCCAATCTGCGTATGGGAAGCCTTGAATCTTCACTCCCTCTGTCTGTCTGTTCCAAAGACCAAACCGAGTGGTGCCTCTAAGGTATCTCAACACATGTTTAGTTTCCTTCCAATAAAGTTTGGTTGGCTTGACTAAGCTAGTTAACTACAAAACACATGTTTGGTCGCGTGTTCACCAAATGCATAAGTGAACCCACAAGTTGTCTATAAATAGTAGCCTCCACAACTTCACCTGAAGTAACATCTTCATTCCTTCAATTACCTGCTAGAGGAGGCTGCATGTGCAACTTCTTCAATATCGCATTGGCATACTTTCCCTGAGAGAAAAACAGTGCCCCATCTCCTTGCCATACTTCCATACCAAGAAAGTAATGCATGAGCCCTAGGTCCTTCATCTTGAATTCTGTTGCAATATCCTCTTTACAAGATTTTATCAACTTATCATCACTTGTTAGAATCAAATCATCGACATATAATACTATAATCAACAATTTACCTTTAACCACAATATGGTAAAGGTTCGCATCTACTTCACTTTTGGTGAAGCCCAACCTGGTGAAACAGTTATCAATGTTGGTGTACCAAGCACATGGTGATTATTTTAGTCCATAGAGTGCTCACTTGAGTTTGCACACATGTGACTCTTTGTTGAACGTCTCAAATCCTTTCGGATGCTCAATATACAACTCTTCCTCAATCATATCGTTGAGGAATGATGTCTTCACATCCATCTGATTTATCTTCCATCCCATCTACACTGACAATGCTAGAATATATCTGATTGAAGAGTACCTTTCTACTTGAGCAAAGGTCTCATCATAATCAATTCCCTCCACCTGAGAGAACCCTCTGGCTACAAATCTGGCCTTGTGTTTCTCCACACTCCCATCTGTTGCTTGCTTTACTTTGTAAAGCTATCTAGAACTCACCACTGACTTGTCTGTTGGTCTTGGGACAACTTCCCAAACAATGTTTATGATTATAGAGTCATACTCCTCAACCATGGCATCAACCCATAATGGTTTCTACACTGCTTCCTCGAATGAGGATGGATCAATCTCTACACTCTTACTCATCAGAGCCATGTAGCCATTGTATCGATCTAGTGACCTCCTCTGCCTGTGTTGTGATGTGGGTGCTCCCACATTCTATCTAGCATTGCGCATCAGTATGTCAGCCTCTTTGGTGTGCTTCCTTCCATCTCTGGAAGTCTCTGCATGAGTGGGTGCTTCCACTCTTTGCTCTTCTACATGTGGTTGCTCCACATCATCCCGAGGTTCCTCCTTTGGAGCTAAAGCTCCTCATCTGCATGTAACTGAAGCTCCCTCCCAAGGGAACACCTCATGGCCTTCTCTTCATCGAACTTCAAATCTCTAAGTGATCTTGTTGGATGGCAGGTACACCCGATAATTGTTAGGTGTATCAGTGTACCCCACAAATATGCCCAACTCAGTTGTTGGCTCTAGCTTTTTCCATGCATCCTTGGTAACATGACAATAAACTACTGAACGAAAGATCCTGAAGTGTGCCACATCTAGTTTCTTACTTGAAAAAGCTTATTTTGGTGTACTCATCCTGAGAATTAGATGAGGGCTTTTGTTCTGCAAATAAATAGTTGTGTTCATCCCACAAGTGCAATAGTAGGGCCTGATCATGTAACATTGCCCGTGCAACTCCCACAATACTTATATTCTTCCTTTCAATCACCCAATTCTATTGTGGGTTATGAGGTGTTATTAACTCCCGTTGAATGCCTTCTGAAGCACAGAAGTTCTTGAATTCATTTGACACATATTCTCCATTGTTATCGATTCTACGAGCTTTAACTTTCCTTCCAGTATCTTTCTCGAAAAGTGCTTTAAATTCAGAAAATTTAGCAAATGTCTGATATTTCTTTTGCGTGAAGAGAATCTAGCACTTACGAGAAAAATAATTGACAAATATTACATAATAACTGTGCTTGGTTGTGGATGTTGTCGAGAATGATCCACACACATCTGAGTGAACTCGATCAAGAATTGCTTGTGCTCGACTATCTTTATCATGAAAGGAAGCTTTGGTGTACTTCCCCAATGTACACCCTTTGCATATGTCTCTCTTCTCTAGTGTGCCCTGGGAAGTCTTGTAGAAATTTGTGGCATGATATTCAAAGCTTTGTGGTGCAAGTGACCCAATCTTCTATGCCACAACTCACCGATGTCTTGGCTCTGCACCTTCTTTGTTTTTGTGCTCAAAGCAGCGCAGTCTTCTACATCCAATTTGTAGAGGTTCTTCACCCAACCTCGATCTGCTTCAACTGTCCTGAGGCTATGTGACGAAGGAAAGCCTTTCCCTTGCTAAATATCACATCATAGCCTCGGTCCTCGAACATGGCAGTTGAAACCAAATTCTTCTTCAAACGCGAAACATACATTACATCTTTTAATATGAGAGGAGAAAGAGACTTCCTCTGAAAGGTAACAATACCAATGTCAATCACGCTATATCTCCCATCATCTCCCATATTGATGTGCATCTAGAGGTCCTTCTCCTCCAAGTCAATGAAGAACTCTTTGTTGTCGGTCATATGGAATGAGGTCCCACTATCTAGGTACCACACACCACCTATAATCGATTTCACCATGCAAGCGATGAGGGTGAAATCCAACTCGAATTGTGAAGCAAGAGCTTCACCTGCCACTCCTCTTGAGGGCTTCTCACCAACCTTCTTTTGTGGAATAGTGCCCTAGCTTGTGACAGTGAAAACATTTAATCTTCGACATGTCCTTCTTCTTGTCGCCCTCGCTAGAATCTAGTTTGGAATGGGATGAGTTACCCTTCCCTTTCTTCACCTTTCTAGCTAAGGCACAATTCTCCTCATCATCATGCTTGAATGAGGATCCATCTCTCGTGTTTCGCCGAATCTCTTCTTGTACCAAGTCAAATCATAATCGCTCCCACTCTGGTAGCTTCTCCCTCCCATTAATTGAGTCATGGTAATTGAGCCAACTCTTGGGAAGTCCTAGAAATTCTAGGCTCACCAGATCATCTTCAACAACTATAACACTGACACTTCCAAGCTCATCCCGACATTAGGTGAACTTGGTCAAGTACATAGGTATTGTGTCACCCTTCTCCATTCCTATCTTTCTTATCTTGTCCTTCATCTTCCTGTGGTCACTATTGTTTTGAAATACGTCTGTCAAAGCCTTCCACATTGCAAATGGAGTTTCCTTATCGTGGAGGTTCGAGACAATATGATCTCGAACTCCTTCTGGGATAATCCCTTTCGCCTTTGCCACACACTTTCTCCACTCTGCCAAATCCTGAGCATCAGATGGATTGAGAATATCTTTGTTTATGAATTCCTTAATCCGGCTATCTTCCAACGCTGCCTCCATCATGTCCTTCTAAGCAATATAGTTGTTAAAGGAATATAGAGAAAACCATCTCCTCCCTCTATTCTTAAAGGGAATCCAGAGAACTTTGTCCTAACATGTGAGTTATTATTCTACCTCCCAATGTTAAAGTAGTAATGGCTCTTCTTCCCTACGTTTTGATAGCATCACGAAGATTTTCTTGTCTCGTTCTTGGTTAGTTTCTTTCTCCTCTGTCCTCATTGCTTTCTTTTTGCATCATAATTCGATCCTTATACTCCGTGCGTGAGAGTTATCTCTTGGTGCATTTTCTCTCTCTTTGTTTTGTCATGCATGCTGCTCCTCTTCCATGAGAACGCCTTCCCCCTTTTTTTCCCTTAGGTCAATGCCACCATCTCCTCTTGTGTAGGTTGATAATGTTGTCGCCCTTCATTCTCATCCACGATGGTTTTGTCCTGCGTAGTGGTGGGAGATGTTTCGTGCCATCACTTCCTTTCACCCCACTTCCTGTTGGTTGAATTCTTTGTCGCTAATTGTCCATGCAAACCATCTCTCATTGAATTTCATCCTTTCTACCCTACAAATTTTTCCAAGGTAAGCATGGTCCCTTGTCCTTCTTCTTCAACTCAATTAATTTGGAAAAGCTAGTCCCATTTATGTCGCACCAACCAACCTTTAATGGTTGTCATAAAATAAGTCAAGCCTCTTTTAAATCACAAGCAACCTCCATCCTCAAAACTTTGGAATCTGTGACACAATTCTCAAGCCTTTTAATTATAATACAAAATATGTGAGATAATTACAATGAAGGGAAAATTGGCTTGTGCCCTCACAATCCCCTCCCCTTTAGAGGAACACCATCCTTAGTGTTCTATAACTAAACACAAAACAATAACATGCTTTAAAACTAAGTATAATAGATTTAGATATTTATACACATAGCTCTACACAACATTTACATAATTTATTTACATTTACCTCAACCAGCAAACAAAAAAAGGACATTTTGCCTGCAACTGGTCAGCCATTTCCCACGTGGCTTCCTCTGGACCAAATTGCCTCCACTGTAATTTGACTTCCTTTATTTCTTGATTCTGGAGCATGAGTTGTCTCTGATCCTATTTGCATATAGGTTCTCATTGGAACTCTCCGTTGGCTCTACCCGTAACACACATCAATCAATGACATGATTAACATCCTCCACATATCTTTTAAGCAATGAAACATGAAAAACATCATGTGGAGGATGTTAATCATGTCAGTGATTGGTATGTGTTACAGGCAGAGCTAGCAGAGAGTTCCAATGAGAACCTCTATGCAAATTGGATCAGAGACAACTCATGCTCCATAATTAAGAAATAAAGGAAGTCAAATTACAGTGGAGGCACTTTGGTCCAGAGGAAGCCACGTGGGGAATGGCTGACCAGTTGCGGGTAAAATGTCCTTTTTTTGTTTGCTGGTTGAGGTAAATGTAAATAAATTATGTAAATGTTGTGTAGAGCTATGTGTATAAATATCTAAATCTATTATACTTAGTTTTAAAGCATGTTATTGTTTTGGGTGTGGAGCTTGATTCTCTTCTTGATTATTCGGATTTTTTTTGTTTCAACCATGTTGGATCCATTTTCTATGATCGCTGTCAGGGGGTCTAGATGACCCCCTTGGCTAGGGTTCAGGGGTAGCACCCCCAAAGGTAAAAATAGATGAAAAATTGCCTTGTAAAATATTGTAATTTCATAGTCAATCTAGGTCGTTCATTAAGCAGATGATCTGATGGTAGAAGTTATGTTAATTTAGAGATTTTTCCCTAGAAGGCAATCCTCAGTTTATATGAGGGAATTGTATTGCGGTAGTGTATTATTATTTAGAGTGAAAACAAGAGAGGAGACTCTATGAGAGTGAAGATAAAATTACAACATATCTGTTGTACGTTGTATCTCTTCATTTTGTTGGATAACATAAAAGGAAGGACCAGTTGTTTCTCTGTGGACGTAGCCCAAATTAGGTGAACCACATATATTTGGGTCTCTCTTATTTTATGCATTTATGTGTTTGTGTTTCTGCAATATTTTTATGTGTTTCATTGCTATGTTAATTAATTTCTAACAACTGGTATTAGAGTTGAAGGTGTATTAGGATGATAAACTCGTAGGAGAGAAGGGTTCCTCGTTCAAGTGGGAGTAATGACAGAAGATGGTAGGTTTAGGGTCGAGAAATTTAATGGCCAAAACTACCAGTTGTGGAAAATGAAAATGGATCTGTATTATAAATATTTGTACCTACCATTGAGAAAAAAATCAAAGAAGTCGATGAGTATGATGGACGAAGAAAGGTATCATCTCGACAGAAAGGCATTAGGAACAATACGGTTGTGTTTGGCAACGTCGATGGCATTCAACATTTCAAAGAAAACAATAACCAAAGTTTTAATGATGACATTAGGAAAACTATATGAAAAACTCCTGGCCTCAAATAAGGTATTCCTTATGAAGTTTCTATTTGATATGAAGATGTCAGAAGGTTGATATGTTTTTGATCATTTAAATTCATTTAACACGGTTACCAATCAGTTAAGTTCTACAGGGGTAAATTTTGATGATGAAGTTAGGGCTCTATTGTTTTTGTGCGCATTGCGAGAAAGTTGTAATGGCTTAGTCATGGCTATTAGTAACTTCGTCTTTGGATATAGTACTTTAAAGTTTGATATTGTTGTTGGTGTTATCCTTAGCGAGGTAATACAAAGGAATAACTCAGGTGAGACACCAGGTAATACTTTTACTGCAAAGACTAGAGGATGAAAACTAGAGAGAAGAAAGAGCCTGGGACATCGCAATAAGTCAAGGAAAGCCAGATCCAAGTCTAGATCGGGGATAATGTGCTGAAAATGCGGGAAGAAATGACACCTAAAGAAAGACTTCAAATCTCAAAATGGAAAAGAAGGAGATGGACAATAAGAGAACAATAATGAAGTTAATGTGATAGGTGATGTGTTGCAAGAAGATGCTTTGATTCTTTCATTAGAGGATATTGTTGATGTTTGGGTAGTAGATTCAAGGGTCTCATTCCATGTCACACCTTATAGGAAACATTTTCATGACTATGTTCAAAGAGATTTTGGACAGGTTCGTCTGGGTGATGATAAACCCTGTAAAATTGTTGGAATGGGTAAGGTTTTTATAAAGAAACAAAATGGAAATCATGTTCCATATCTAAAGAAAATTCTAATTTCAACAGAGCAAATGGGAGGTGAAGGTTGTGTAACTAATTTTACAGACAAACCCTGGAAGGTCACTAAAGGAGCCCAGGTAATAACAAAAAGAGAAAAGGTTGGTACATTGTATTTATGTAATGTTATTTCTAATTCTATTAATGCTTTAACCTCCACAGGATCGGATATGACACTCTGGCATCATAGGTTCAGGCACATGAGTGAGAAGGATTCTAAAATTCTTCACTTAAGAAATTTGTTGCCGAGTTTGAAGCATGTTGATTTGGATTTATGTGAAAATTGTGTTTATGGAAAATAGGAGAGAGTCAAATTTCTCAGAGTTGAGAAGGAAAAGAAGAGTGAAAAATTAGAGCTTGTACATACATATGTATGGGGACCTGCTCAGGTATTATATCTAAGTGGCTCTCACTGTTATGTTACTTTTATTGATGATGCAACTAGGAAAACCTGGATTTATTATATTCAGAATAAATCTGATGTTGGTTGAGAATGAGACAGGAAAGAAGTTGAATTGTCTCATATCAGACAATGGAGGCAAATACTACAAAAAAGAGTTTGATAACTATTGTTCATAACATGGAATTTGTAGAGAGAAGACAATTTCAGGAACACCACAGGAAAATGGTGTGTTAGAAAGGATGAACAGGACAATTATGGAGCTTGCAAGGTGCATGAGAGTACATGCAGGATTGGCCTTACAATTTTGGGTAGATGTTGTAGATATTGTTGTTTATCTAATAAACAAAGGGCTTTCAAGTTCCTTGGATGGCAGTATTCTTGAGGCATGGACAAATAAAAAAAATAAACTACTAATTTTTAAATACTTTTGATTATGAAGCATTTATCTACAATAATAAAGAAAATATAATAAAGCTTGAGGCAAAATCAAAGAAATGTACCTTTATTGGATATGATGTTAATGATTTTGGTTATCTCTTATATGATTATGAAAATCAGAAAATCATTAGGAGCAAAGATGTCATATTCAATGAAAAGGTCTTGTATAAGGATTAGATGCACGGAAAGAAAAAAGGAAAAGGAAAACAAAGAATACACAGTGCTTGATGAGATCACAAAAAAAGTAAACGTACCTGAAAATCATAATGATCCACAACCACTACAACAAAAAACACCTCAAACACCTGAAAGTGGTGTTAAAAAATCTACCAGGATAAGTAGACCCCCTGGACGATACTCTCCTTCATTGTATTATGTATTGTTTACTGATTCTGGTGAACCAAAAAGATATGAAGAAGCAATGCAAGTAGAAACCAAGAAGTGGGAGAAAGCCATGGAAGAAGAGATGGACTCCTTGATGCATGACCAAACTTGGGACTTAATCAAGTTGCCTGCAGGTAAAACAACATTGTGGAATAAATGGGTTTATAGGTTGAAGGAAGAATATGGAGGTTAAGAGAGGTATAAGGCTAGACTTGTGGTGAAGGGGTTTGCACAAAAGAAAGGTATATAATTTTATGAAATTTTTTCTCTTATTGTTAAGAAGACTTCAATCAAAACTATTTTAAGTCTAGTGGCAATAGAAGGTTTTCACCTTGAGTAGTTATATGTAATGACAACCTTTCTCCATGCGATTTGGATGAAGAAATATATATGCAACAACCATAAGGGTATGAGGTGAAAGGGGAGGAAAAATTAGTGTGCAAATTGAAGAAGAGCTTATATGGCTTAAAACAATTTCTAAGGTAGTGGTATCTAAAATTTGACAGGTTTATGTTTGAACAAGGTTATACTAGATGTCAATCTGACCATTATGTTTATCTTAAAAGGAAAAATAATGGCAGTTATATTATATTTCTATTGTATGTAGATGGCATGCTTCTTCTAGGGTCTAACATGCAAAAATAAATGTGATCAAAGGAAAATTGGAAAATCCATTTCCAATGAAGGATTTGGGTGTTGCAAAACAAATCCTTCGTATGAGAATAACTAGAGATAGGAAAAATCACAAATTAACTTTATATCAGAGTGTGTTCACAAAAATATGTTGGAAAGATTTAATATGTAGAATGCAAAACCAGTTAGTACACCTTTGGCTAGCCATTTCAAACTAAGGATATGTGTCCCAAGGCTAAGGAAGAGATGGATTATATGTGTAAAGTTCCATATGCATCAACAATTGGAAGCTTAATGTATTCAATGGTCTACACAAAGCCCTATATTGCAGATGCAATGGGAGTTGTAAGCAAGTATATGAACAATCCAGGAAGAAAACGTTGGATGGAAGCGAAGTGGATTCTTAGGTATTTGAGAGGTACTAAAAATAAAACATTATGCTTTGGTGATTCAAACAATGCTCTATAGGGATATGTTGATGCAATTATGGCAGGTGATATAGATAATAGGAGGAGCACCACAAGGTATGTGTTTACTGTAGGTGGAACAACTAGCAGTTGGGTTTCAAAGCTACAAAACATTGTTTCACTTTCAACAACAAAAGTGGAGTATGTTGCTACTACAAGGCTAGTAAAGAAATGATTTGGTTACAAAGGTTTATGGATGAATTGGGCAAGAAGTGGGAGATGGATAAGTTATAAAATGACAACCAAAGCATCATTCATCTTGCAAAGAACTCAACATTTCATTCAAATACTAAACTGTTACACGCCATTTTATCACCATTAGGCAAATGACCGCCAATCTAGATATCTCGTTATCCAATGAAGTGTTCCAAAGCAATCCCCTACCATGATGGAAGCAAAACAATCCCAAAGATAACAATAATCTTGGATTACATTGTTAAAAAACTTATTTTCATGCGCTTTCCCACTTTTCCTAGTCATTACCTGCGCAAATGTAGTTTTGGTCATTATGGCATGCGCAATCTTGCGCTCTGTTCTCCACTGAAAAGTGTGAAAGCCTCTTAATGTAGGTAAAAAATAAAAAACACTTTTTAGAAGCTTTGTTGGAGGAATATTTCCCAACTTAAGGCCTTGAGCTGCTGCTTACTTGAGCCTCATCCCTTGGTTCATGGATCAAACTCCCTCTCTTTGTGGAACCCTAATACCTCTCTTTATGGATCTCATCCCTTGAGAAGAGGATCTCAAACCTCCTCCTCTTGGCCTATAAATTTAGCATAAACCATAGGGAAAAAGGGGGACTTTTTTAATGTAAATTTATGTTGTCAAATTGAGGTTGGAAGCTTGTCACTTAAGGGAGGATTAGAGACTATTGGAAGGAGATTTTCAATATCAAGGCTATGGTTGTATTGCTCCTTTTCTGATCAGGTGTTCAAGATTAGGCTCAAAAATCAAAGTGTCAGAATCTTGTTAAACTTAGCTTTACACCTAAGAGATCGTCACTCTAATTCCAACAATGCGAATGACACTCAAATCCGAGCTCGTATGCAGAAGTTAGAGCAAGTCAAAGTTCAAGTTTGACTTGCTCACATGCTAGGATTAGATGATGTGGTAAGGTCCTTTAGCGAATGAGGAGGTGCCAAGTGGAAAACTGCCATTATCCCCCGCATGTCGTAAATCACAATTGTAGGTAGGTCGGTGTTAAAAATCGGCCCCTGAGCAGGGAAGGGTTGCGATGCGATAAGGCAGGCGGGAAGGCATTCAAGAATTGGCCGGAGGTGCAATGTGATGGATGGCAATCGCACATCGGTGAAAGGAGGTGTTAAAGAATCAACCCTGGTAGGTTCGGGTTGTGATGCGATATCGTGATCGCATATCACAACAGGATAGATCCCGCATATGTATAGGACCACTAGTTTTACATCTATTGCGATATCTTAGATGCGATAAGGTTAGGCTGCAGTGTAAAGTCCCGTCAGGTCCGTCGAATCGAAATCGTATATCGCTCGCCTAGTTCACAATCCATAAGACTACATGACTCCACCGATTTCTATTTGCAATGGATAGTCGGTGCCGATGGATTATGGCCCGCCGCGTGGCAAAATTCTTGCTCGGTTAGCGGATTTTTGGATCGAAAATGTGGGTTCGTGTCGGATGTGGACAAATTTGTGGAACGAATAGTGGGAAAACTAGGAGAGGTCATAAATTCTTCAGTTTTTCACAAAATTGGATGCAAAAAGAGGCTAGCTAACAATTTTTGGACATTCTGAATTGATTGGAGCAGGTTTTAGAAGCATTTGAACATTGTAAACACAATTTTTTACACTTTTGAGCATAATAGAGAAGCCCAAGCCATTGGAAGTTGGACCAAGGAGACGTAGCCCAGGAGGGGTGAAATCCTTTATCATGTGCTTGTTGTAATGCATTTTTTATGATGTTCTGTACATGTTTATGCCACTGTTCAGTTTCTGGTTTATGTTAAATTTCTCATAAAATTAACATAAAAACTCTTCATTTTACTTGCAAAAATTGATGAATCCTTTAGCACAACGAAAGCATTTTGTTTATAATCTGAGGAAGATCTTAGCACTACAAACTAATATTCTAAATCAGATCAATTTGGCATCATATCACTAGGTTTTCTTTGTGAAAGAAGGATTTAATTGTTTGCGAGTTTATGTCATGCTTACAAGGTTAAAACTCAAAAGAGGTGAATGAAAGCTGGTTGGAAGCCTTGCAATTGGTTCAAGGGGAAGGAGAGCAAGGTTGCCACAATCTCTAACACGAGTTCAACCTCAAGTTGTAGTTGACACTCCAGAGATCATGTCTCGTGAAGGATAACCTACAAACATGATAGAATATGAGAAGGCTTTCTTTGATATGAAAAAGATGGTGAAGGTCCTCTATGAAGAGAGGAATACCAGGTTGCAAGGGGAAAGTTCCAAACCTCCCAAAGGAGAAGGCTCTTCAGGAGGAGGTAATTGAAAAGGAGGTAATGGGAATGGAGAAAAACCTCCACCCTCTTCACCATCTTCTTGATCTTCTTCTTCACCCTCTTCCACTAATACAACCCTTACTCATACTCATTACCATTCTTCAAAAGGAACTGGTAAATCACCTTTTTTAAAACTTGATGTTAAATTCAAGCTGCCTATGTATAATGGTGAACTAAATGTAGAGAAGCTTTATAGTTGGATTCGTCAGTTGGAGGAATATTGCAGGATACAAAACCTTCAAGAGGATGACATAAAGATTTAGTTAGCTTCCTTGAGAATGGAGGGTGAAACACTAGTATGGTGGGAATCAAACACCCAAGAGGAGATTAAAAAACACGGTAAGATCTCAATTTCTTTGAATGATTTCATTGCTACAATTAAAAAACAATTCTACCCTCTAGCTTATATGTAGAAAGCCATCAAGAATTAGCAAAACTTTGGACAACTTAAAGGTCAAAATGTGCAAGATTACACCCAAGAATTCAGAAAAAATTTCTTTGATGTTAGGTGTAGATTTGCAGTCACGGGAGACTTAATGAAGTACATAGGGGGTTTACACAGTTACCTTAGGCATGCTATCTTAGTGTTTAATCCCAGTAATCTAGATGATGTGTGTGTGCAAGTCACTCATCTTGAGGCAAGAGGGAAAAACACCCTAGAAGAAGGTAGTAGAAAACCATTTAAGAGTAAAGGAAAAGAAAAGGCTTTGAAAGGAAAGGCAAAGAAAAATGCGTTTATCAAAAAAGAAGGAGAGAAAAATACATGCAAACATTGTTCCAGAGAGGGTCACGATGAAGCTCATTGTTGGAAGCTTCATCCTAAAATGAGACAAAAAAGAAACAACAACAAGGGAGAACATAATATAATTGTAACCACTCAACACGATTTGGGATCCGATTCGGGTGATGAAACTAAAATCACAGCCATGGGGTTAAAAGGAAAATAATTCATTACAATCACTAGTTCTTCAAACTCACAAAATGAAACTCCAAATGAGAGGAGGAGAATACAACTGTTTCACATAAGGGTGATCTCAAAACATAACAATATTGATACATTGTTCGATAACGGCTCTCGTCCAATCTTATCTTTGAAAACATTTTCAAGAGTTTAAATCTGGAAACTGTCCCACGTCATAAACCGTATTGACTTGGATGGGTATGTGACAATGCGCAATTGCAAGTTACGAGAAAGTGTAAACTGAAATTCGCTATCACTGCAAAATTTACAGATGAAGTGGAGCTTGAAATTGTGCTGTTAGATATCTATGGCATCGTTTTGGGCAGCCCGTACCTTTATTACAGAAAAGCTATCTTCCATCCATATGAAAATAAATATCATTTATTCAAAAACGGAGTAGAATATATTGTGAGAGCTCACAACAAGAAAACAAATATTTCGCTTGTTAATGCAGGGAAGATGAAAAGAATGGTGAATTTAAGCAAGAACTTTGTGATTCTCATGATCAAACCCAAAAATGTTGTTGATAATGAAGCTTTTAAAGGTTGAGATTCGAATTTGAAATCTGAATTGGTTGACATAGTTAACCAATATGACGAAATGTTTCAGGAACCAAATGGATTGCCTCCCAAGAGAGGAACCCAACACGAGATACAGTTTCAACAAGATTGTCCTCTTCCTAACATTGGCATGTATAGGATGTCAGTGATGGAAAGCACAAAAATTAAGACACAAATCCAAGAGTTGTTTAATAAAGGGATCATCAGACCATTTTCCTGGCCTTATGTTTCGCCTATTGTCTTGGTGCCAAAGAAGGATGGAACATGGTGCATGTGTGTGGACTTTCGTGCGTTGAACAAAATTACGGTAAAGAACCGTTACCCATTTCATTGAATAGATGTTTTATTGGATCAATTGAAAGATGAAAAGTATTTTACTAAGCTGGACTTAAGAAGTGTCTACCATAAAATTAGAATAGCTAAAGGAGACATTTGGAAGACAACGTTCAAAACAAACAAGGTTTGTTTAAATGGCTAGTTATGTCGTTTGGTGTATGTAATGCTCCCGCTACATTCATGCATGTGATGAATGACGTGTTGAGGCCATTTCTTGATGAACTTGTCATAGTCTACTTAGATTACATATTAATTTTCAGTAAATCCTGTGATGAACATGTCAGGCATGTAAGAAAAGTACTTGATGTCTTGAAAAAATAATAGTTGTATCTAAAGATATCAAAGTGCGAGTTTGGAAAGACATGTTTAGTTTACTTGGGTCATATTGTTGGAGGAGGTGAGTTGAAAATATATCCCTTCAAGGTTGAAATCATTGTGAATTGGCCAAGGCCCAAGACAGTTACAGAGGTAAGAAGTTTTCTGGGAGCAGCTCAACATTGAAGGAAATTCATTGTTAATTTTTTCTCTTATAGCCACTCCTTTGCATGCATGGACAAGCGTGATTTTTTTTTTTCAATTGGGAGGCAAACAAAAAAAGGCCTTTGATGCGTTGAAGCAAAATATTAATATGGCTCCCGTAATTTCACTTCCATACTTGATACAGTCATTTTAGATTCAAATAGATGCTAGTGACTACACTATGGGTGCAGTCCTCATGCAACATGGTACGCCTATCTATTTTCATTTTAAAAATTTTGATGGTACAGTGATTAACTATCCTACATATGACAAGGAATTGTATGCATTGGTGCAAAGTGTGAAAAAATGGAAACACTACTTGATGGGTAAGGAAGCAGTGATTCACACTGATCATCAACCATTGCAATACTTGCAATCTCAATCAAAGGTGCAACAATCAAGGCACTTTCGATGGATGGGTTTCCTTCAACAATTCCACTTGGTAATCAGGTATAACAACGGTATCTACAATAAAGTTGTTGATACGCTTTCTAGGCCGATTGTTAGTGCAACTACTTTACTCAAGCATAATTATGTTTTACATGAAAGTTATATTGAGCAATATGCATTAGATAATGACTTTCAAGATGTTTGTGCAAGCTTGAGTCAAGGTAACCAAGTAGAGGAATTGGATTATCATTTGCATAATAACTTGTTGTACCATCTCGACAAGCTTTGTATTCCATAGGGAGAAAGAGTTAACATCATAAGAGAGGCACATACTTCTCTTATTGTTGGTCATTTTGGTGTAAGTAAGGCAGTGGCACATCTACATAGGTATTATTATTGGCCTCGTATGCTAGAAAGTGTGTCTCATTTATTAAAGGATGTTCATTATGTGCAATCAGTAAGCCTAGCAATAGGAACTTAGGATTGTACACACCACTTTCGGTTCCTTCACGACTTTGGGAGAGTGTTTCTATGGATTTTGTAGGAGATCTTCCATTGTCAAAAAGAGGTTATGATTATTTGTATGTAGTTGTGGACAGGTTTAGCAAAATGTGTATTTTGATTCCATGTAAAAAGAAAGTTACAACTGAACAAACTTCTCATTTATTCTTTCAGAATGTTTGGGTGCATTTTGGATTGCCCACATCCATTATAAGTGATTGAGATTCTCGCTTTGTGGGAAATCTTTAGTCAAACTTGTGGGGATTCATGGACACCAAATTGAAAAAGAGTACGACCTTTCATCCACAAACATGTGGTCAAACAAAGGTAGTGAACAAGATAGTGATACATCTTCTACGTGGGTATTGTAGCAATCATCCTAAGTTGTGGGATGAACAATCGCACTATATTCAACATGCTTACAACCGAGCCAAGCACTCTTCCACTCAAACTTCGCCATTTGAGGCATGCATGAGATACTTGTCTAAATTGCCTTTGGATTTTATTTTTGGAAAATATGTTTCTATTGAAGGTCATAGCGACATAAAAAAAAGCACGAAATTTCATTGAACAAATACAATTAGTGCACCAAAAGATTCAAGAACAACTTGAGAAAAGCCAAGGCAAGTAGAAAGCAAGGCACGACAAGTATCGTCAAGATCACAAGTTCCAAGTTGGTGATGAAGTTTGGCTTCACATTAACAAGGAGAAGGTAAAAATTTCAAACCAATTAGATATGGTCCATTCAGAATTTTGGAAAAATTTGGTAATAATGCCTTCAAGTTGGATTTGCCTTCATAAATGCAAATTTATGTTGTTGTTAATGCTGAGAATTTAAGGTTGTATGAGCCTCCTTTGATTGAATATCAAGGAGAGAATATTCAAATTCCATCTATTGAAGACTTTTCTCCATAATTCCTTGATGTGCTTCAACAAGACACTATACTTAACAAAAGAACAAGGACATAAAAAAGGGGAAGTATCGATTATCTTCAAGTAGGGCTCAAGGGTACAATTCCTTCAAAAGCCAAATAGATAGAGGTTGGTGAGGCGCTGAACAATTGAGGGTGATCCTTTTAGGGTCCAAAAGGCTTCCAATGGGGAGTAGTGATAAGGTACTCAAAATTAGGCTAAAAAATGAAAGTGTCAGAATCTTGTTAAACTTAGATTCAGATTGAAGAGCTTATCATTATGATTCCAATGGTGTGAACGACACTCAAATCCGAGCTCGTATACAAAAGTTAGAGCAAGTCAAAGTTTAGGCTTGACTTGCTCACATGGCAAGAATGGATGATGTGGCAAGGTCCTTCAGCGAATGAGGAGGCACCAAGTGGGAAGCCTCCATTAGCTCCCGCATGTCACAAATCGCAATCGCAGGCAGGTCAACATTAAAAATCGACCCCTAAGCAGGGACGGGTTGTGATGCGATAAGGCAGGCGGGAAGGCATTCAAGAATCGACTAGAGGTGCAATTGCGATTCATCAGCGAAGGGAGGTGTTACAGAATCAGCCCCTGAAGGTATGGGTTGTGATGTGATATCACAATCACATATGGTAATAAGACAGGTTTGGCATATGTATAGGATCACTGGTTTTCTGTTGATTGCGATATCTCAGATGCAATAAGGTTAGGTTGTAGTTTAATGTCCTATCGGTTCCGCCGAATCAAAATCGCATATCTCCCGCCTGGTTCACAGTCCATAAGACTGCGAGATTCTGCCGATTGCGATTTGTAATGGACAGTCAGTGTCGACCGATTATAGCCCGCCACGCGGCAAAATTCTATCTCGGTTAGCGGATTTTTGGAGCGAAAATGTGGGTTCCTTTCGGATGTGGAGCAATTTGCGGAACGAATAGTGGGAAAACTAGGGGAGGTCATAACTTCTTCAGTTTTTCACCAAATTGGATGCAAAAAGAGCCTAGATAGCCATTTTTGGACATTCTAAACTGATTGGAGTAGTTTCAGAAGCATTTGAGCATTGTAAAAACATACTTTTACACTTTTGAGCATAATAGAGAGGCCCAAGCCATTGGAAGCTAGACCAAGGGGACGTATCCCTGGAGGGGCGAACTCCTTTATCATGTGCTTGTTGTAATGTGTTTTTTATGATGTTTTGTACATGTTTATGCTGTTGTTCAGTTTTTAGTTTATGTTAAATTGCTCATAAAATTAATATAAAAACTCTTCATTTTACTTGCAAAAATTGATGAATCCTTAAGCACAATGAAAGCATTTTGTTTATAATCTGAGGTTGATATTATCACTGCAAACTAATATTCTAAATCAGATCATTTTCATTTAGTTATAATACAAAATAATGTTTCTTTGTCACTATCTTGTTCAATCGAGATGATGTATTGTGTGTTTACTTTTATTTTTCCATTGATAATGATATTAAATACTAGTCTCCTTGATCACTAGTATGGGTTTTATTGAGTCATTTACCTGTCATATGATTTTGACCTTTTGTTATTATCGTGTTTGCAAGTCTGGATTCTGAAAATTGGAAATATGCATCAAACCATAGCAAGGATCTTCATCAGACATTTAGTTTGAAAGGTATGGGTTTCATATTCCAGTACTCTTGCTTATGATTCAATAGGAAAAAACATAGAGAAAGATTTACTCAATTTTTTGTTTGTTACTACATTCAACCCTTAAATCTTGGGAGATCTTGTCTTGTCCGCAAGGCGAGATTTTATTCGCCTAACGAATTAACAACCATATCGGGGAACAATTTGTTCTTCATTATGACTTTCTATGATCTTTGATTGTCTTTTGCTACCTTGATTGACTATGTTGAGATCCTTGAAAGTTTAAATTTTTGGACAAGTGGCTTCAATTTATTTTTTTAATATATGTATATGCGTATTTATGTTATGTTATTATATATATATTTATTATTCTATTATATATAAAACAATGCGCAATTTTCCTTTAACAAAAGTGAGTCACTGCACTAAATCTAACTGATTACTTGCGTCAGTCTTAGAAATTTTGAAAAAATTAGGGTTTTTCCCTTGTGGGTCTAGAAGTTTTTGATTGTTGTATTTTCTTGGGTCTGTTTACATTCTGAAAAAAGGTTCATTTTACTTTGATTGGATGTTTTGAATTCCCTTATTGAGAAATTACTCATCTCTGCAAGTTAGGGTTGAAGGTTTGATCTAGTGAATCATTGGTTTATCAAAAGAAAGGTTGATGATTGTTGAGATAGCTCGTGTCTGTCTTTCTTCTTTCAAATGACCATATCCAATACTTTATGTACCTAATTATAAACAATAATTGAAATTAGTGAAAGTTAGTGTTTTTCAAGATAAGTAATTTTTTTCATGAGTTGGTTCCTTTTGTTGAAATATAAGTGAATAAGTGATTATTCCTGTTAGGAGAAAAGCAACTCAAAATTATGCTTTTTGTGATTTGGTATTCATTACATTCATTTGAAAGGATTGATTTCAAAAACTTGCTGGTTTTCTCTTTTGTGTTTTAGAGTTAGAGTTTTGTGCTCAAAAAAGAGCTTTTGTGATTGTTGGGTTATTTGACGAATTGAAATTTAAAGAGTGAAATGTTTGCATTGGGTCAAATATGAAAGTTGTTGGCATTATGACACAAGTTTGGCTCTATGGCGCAGGTGTTTTCCTTGATGGCAACTCACTCAAATGGCAAATCACAACTCAGGCACTCATAATGGAAGAAAAGAAGGTATACGCAGGTTCCTCTCATCAAAGTCGCGTATACACGCGGGATCACCGATCAAAAGGCACGTATACGTATGCATGCACTTTCATGCAAAGAAAAGCACGTACATGTGGGAGAATTTATGTTTGGTCCATGGTATTTAGTCTGACATTTTTGAACCTATGGTTTTGGTCCTCGGTATTGCATCCAAAGTGTTGAACCCAAGTATTGGGTCCCTAGTATTGGTTCTCAATGGTTTTGGACCATGGTTTGAGTAAGGCCTAAGACTATGAAAAGTGAAGGAGATCATTTGGCAAGGGTATCGACTAAAAGTATTGAATATCTTAAGAGGAGCAAGATCTGAAAAACTGGTGATTGGTTTATGTTGCATTACTGGACCTGAACCAAGGAGGAACCTGAGCGCTAAGAGATGAATAAGTTCTATTGATGGATCAAGATTTTAAGGCTTGAATAGTAGTATCATTGTGTGATTCTTGATCTGTTATAATTAGCGCATGATTAGATCTATAAATCTAATAATATGGATATAACTGATGTCTGATTAATTAAAAAGCAGGAAATTATCTTTTATAGATCTGTACGCAGGTTCGGCACATCGTAGGTGCGTATACACGCAGGTTCAGCGAGAGGAAACAGCGTATACGCCGGTTAGTCTTGAGACAGATGCGTATGTATGTAGGTTTCTCAATTTGAAGTAGTGTACGTCTCATGAAAAATGCTTTAGCTGCTTCTGTTTATTGCTGCAGTGTTCTGGGTTCAGAATTGGTGTTTGGTTACTATTACTGTTTTCTGGTTACAACATTCTGAGAAGTGTTTGGTTGATTTTATTTTGGTTTGTACAAAGGAGATTGATTGATGCAGATACACTTGATGTTTGATTGATGATATTCATGGATCCAGTCTGAAAATTTATGAAACGTGGTCCCCGGAAGAAAAGAGAAGGTTGTAGCCTTCTGTAGGTCAGCACCTACGTACTAGTACCTCATCTAGTGCAAGAGCTAAGGGGGTTGTAGCTCCCTTCCAAGAGAAGCTGGAGAACGAGAGAAGGTTGTAGCCTTCTATAGGTTGCAGCCTGCGTACTGGTATAAGGCTGCACCAGTACAGAATCATTGTAAAAAGAAGTTTCTAATTGAAAGAAGATAGAGAGAAATTGCAACAGGTGGTTTTCACCCACATTGGGTTTCCACCTTATATCTTGTGTTCTCGCGTGTGACTGTTTGCATTATTTTTCTGTTCCTGGTTAATGTTTATATGGTTCTGACATCAACATATGAAGAATAACTAAATTATAAGTTATACGCTAGTTTCCTTAACTGAATTTGCATATATACGCTGGTTTCACTAACCTAAGTAGCGTATACAAATCTGTGTATGAATTGAAAAATAATTGACCTGATAATTCTGATTCACCCCCCCCCCCCCCCCCCTCTCAGTATTATTTCCAACAAAAGTGAAAATTTTATATTTGATGAAAGGAAATATGGTGAAAATAAAAGTTTTGCATTTTGTTTGAATATCGAAACGAACTTTCTCCTAACCATAGACATAATTTCATCAAAGCAAAAGATTCATTTTTTCATATTTGTTGCATTAGGATTGGAGTCGAAAATTGATATCATCTACACCACATCTATCGAATTTAATAAAAACAGAAATTGTAAAACAATCAAACATTAGATGGTTCTAGGTTAGCAGAGATGTTCTGACATCTATAAACATAGGAGTTGTCGTTAATTGTCTGTGTTACATTCAACAGGTAATAGGTATTCCATGTAGGTAAGTATATCAGATCATTCTCCATGTACCTTTGGTTATATCATATGGCGCTCCATGTATAAAAATTATACCGGAATGCTTCCTAGCGCACAATACACATTAGATAACACTAACACGAACTGAGCTTCCATGTACCTCGAGTATATCAGAAGATCCTCTAGGTTGCATACCATCCATAGATAACTGAGTCGGTCACTTTGTCATTTGTGATACACCAAACACATCATTCAAAGAGATTACCTACACGTACCGGAAACAATATTCCACAATTCATAATGGCTCAGTAATCCTTTCTATCTAGTTACCCTTTTAGTTGATTTTGGTTTATTAAAACTTGGAATAAACCTTTAAAAAAAATTAATTGTGGCAGAATTACTAAGACATTCACGTAGAATGCAGGGATTACCCCCTGAATATACACCTGGTCAATTGGAAAAAATCAAAGCAGAGAAATTGAAATCGACAAAATCTAGAACATCAAATCAACTTGAAACATCTGGCGTTGCAGAAATTGAGATAGCAAAATGTTCAATTTGAACCTAAAGTTACTGAAACACTAGAATATGAGATCAATGAGGGTGAATCAAAGATTAGTGGAACTTTAGAAACATAATTTACCGAACCAGATAGTGAAGAACTTGAATGCGACTTTTCTGAACTTGAATCACCTTCAATTGTTATAACTCTTACTCCTTTACCGACTTCATCCCGTAGAACTATTATTACAATTGGTTTACCCCTCAGACTTCTAAGCATGAAGATATTACGGAAGAAGAGGAAAATAATGAACATCCTCCTCTTACTATTGGTGATCCATTGATTGTTCAAAGTCTTCCTTTTGGACCTTTCCGACCAGATCCTTTGTATTTCACTCCATTAAACTTGTTAGGTCGAGGTATTCCTCATTTACACACTCCTTTTGGTTTTACACCTAGGTAAATCATACTGGGAGAATCTCTTGTAAGCTTAACCTTGTCTTTTCAGATGAGTACACCACTTAGCCAACTCGCTATGACTTCTATGTTTATAGGATCTCTGAAGTCATTCCTATATGGTGGACCTTTGGTTTTTTGCACGATATCAGTCACTTACTAGAAAAAAAAACGAGAGCCACTCCTTATTCTCAAGTTTCTACTTGGCTTTCTGGAATCTTGTTTGGTTTATCTACTACCAATGTAGAAATTACTACTCAGAGCATGACTCCTATGCCCAAAATACGTTTAGCATCAAACCAATACATTAATATGTTCCCTGACAATATAGGCACTTCTCAACTAACTCCAACTGGTATTTACTATCCAGTTGGGGGAAAACCATCCTATGTTCCTCCCGGTGGAATGTATCCTCCATTTGTAGGACCACCTATTACTATAACTTACACAAACTTTGGTTAGATACCTCACGTTGGTGCAAGTCAACTTGTTATATCTCAACCCTTGATTGGTGCTCCTTTTCCATGAATAGGGAGTACTATTTGGAACCATCCTTATGTTCAATAGCCTATTCAAGCTGCTCCACAAATGCCTACCTATCAACTTGTCCAAGTTATTGGCCAAACTATACCACAAATGCTTATTCAACAACCTATACAGAGTACTCCTCAAGTAATTATTCAATAACATGTTTATGGTACTCCTTAAGTATCTATTCAACAACCGCCTAGAGTATTCCTCAGACATCTGTTCAATCTAATGTACAAATAATTGTTCAACAACCAATTCCAAGTACATCTCAGACACTTATCCAATCTATGTCACAAATGACTGTGCAAAGTACACCTTAGATATCGGTTCAACAACCTACACAAACCATGCCTCAAGCATCTAGTTATCAAACTGGTCAGATTATGCCTCAATCTTTTACTGGTCCAAATTTCCAGTCTACAATGAAAATACCTATTGGTTAACCTAGTGTAGGAACAATTCAAACATCGTATCCAGGTCAACCTTTTCAAGGTCAAATTTAAATGGGTCAAATGGTACATGGTCAATCGTATTAGAGTCAACCTTTTCAAAGTCAACCATATCCTAGTCATACTTTCCAAGAATTTTCATTTCAACCTCAACTTGGTATGACTTACTTTGATTACTTTAGGGGAATGCAAATTCCAACTGCATAAGCTATTCCAAGATATCCTAGATATCCTCCTCCAGGGGTTGGAATTAATCCTCAAGGGTATCACAATCCTCAGAGGCACTTTGACTGGAAATTACCTTTCATTGTGACATTAGATTTACCAGATTTATCGTGGCTCATGAATGATCCCAGTTATCATTATCCTTTTTAGCTGGTGATTCTTACTAAAGTACCAAGTGATATACCAAAATTTCATGGTAAGTCTGGAGAGTATTCATCAAATCATGTAATGACTTATCATCCATGATGTTCTTCAAATTAATTAAATGATGATTCCATCAGGTTACAACTTTTCCAACATACTCTAACACGTCCAACAACAAAATGGTACATTGAGTTACCATGTACCTCTTTCAACGATTTCAACTCCTTAGTAACAAGATTTTTAATGTGTTTTCAGTTACCCATTTGATATGACACTAGTACCGAGCTTTTGACTTGATCAAAACAATATGATTCCACCCATATCTCAGATCATATACATGAGTGGACACGTAGTCATATTTTACATTCCAGATCAATTGTTGGCTAAATGGTTTACTAAATCTTTGCTTCCCGATATAACGAAAGATGTTGCTAAGGGAGGAGTTGTTACAGAAGAGAAATTTTTATCTCATATCTAATATTTAGACCTTGTCTATTCCCAATCAGACACTTTGTACAAAAAGATAGCAAATGTGCCTCTTCCATCCAATACAACTCAAAAAATTCCAACTCCTACATGATCTCAAACCTTTTATGGTGTAATTGGTTCTATTAGCCAACAATCAAAGAGTAAAGAATCTAAGAATGATTCTAAAAATACCCCTAATGTGGCTACCCAAAATTCACCTAATGAAAACACTACTCCTAAAATTACTTCTGAGGTTAACACAGGAGATTCATCTATTGGTAAGTCTCAACAACCTGGAAGTAAGAAAAAGGGCAAGGGAAAATCAAAATAAAATGCCACTCAAAAGGAGAAGCCAACAAAAAATGAAACGTTTGAAGAGAAAAAGAAGCCTAGGTATCCTTGTTTGATCTATAATGAGGACCAATACACTAAGGAATGTCTGCATTGCGTAGAGGTTAGCAAATTCCTCAAAGTTTCCTCTACACATGTAGTCTTGAAAGATCCTTTTCCTTCTCAGGACAATAAAATGCTTTCTCATAATTCATCTTCTTCACCGACATCTATGAATATCATGATCATGTCCTCTAAACTTTCAGTGGCAAAAAGATCTAAAGACCACAAATCTAAAGCTCCTTCAAACGAGAATGATACCAATCAATCTTATGTGTCATTTCCACCTCCTTCTGAACCTTTATAGATTGAGAAACCAAATTCTTACACATTAATTTGTCCTCCTCTTAAAGGTATTATTCGAAAGTCATCTTTTAATCCACATGTCAGAGCAACTCAAAATTATAACATTGTTGAAGTCTTGACTCAGTCTCCTTCAACAATGTCAGCTCTCGAAGTGTTACCAACATGTCCAACACAAAGTAAATTACTATTGTCGTCCATTGTTGAAATCGATCTATAGGATTCTAACCTCATATTCTTTGATATTGAGAGTCATATACCTAGACTCCCACATCAAATGGCATTTCAAATTCCAGTTTTTGTCAAAACCAAACAAATTTTCCATACAATAATTGACAACGAAGCCTCTACTTTTATTATATCTATTTCTTGTTGGAAAGCTTTGGGTTAGCTAATGATCAATCAATAACCTACCGCTCTTAAAGCCTTTGATGGAAGAGGATTTCAACCTTATGGAATTTTAAATGACCTACAGGTAGAATTAGAGGGTAAAATGGTTGCTATCGAAGCAGAAGTTCTTGATGCTCAACTTGATTACAATCTTTTGTTGGGTCAAAGTTGGACTTATGCAATCTCTGTAGTGGTCTCATCAATTTTTCGAATGATACTATTTCCTCATCAAGTAAGAATAGTTAAAGTAGACCAGCTGTCATCTTACACTTATGATCCAAATTCCACTAGTAGTGTACCCTATGTGAGGAAACGACTAATTGTTATGAATATGTTGGAATTAGTTTGCTTAAGGATTCATCACTAATGGGAAATTTTACACTACCTCCACCCAAAACTCTTTTTAATATTGCCCAGGTTAATATGATCTCATCAAGCACTCCATAATCATATGATCCTTGGATCGTGCCTACAAAATCCAATTTGACCTCTTACAACGACCGAATGCCTAAGCCCTTTGGAAATATCTTATCAAGTTGTTCAATCATTTTCAAGACCACTTTTTACGGAAATTGATTGAGTGAATGTGATCATTGACGACCATTCTCAATCATCCTAGTTGGAACCTATATCATTTGCTAACCCTTTCGATAACATGTTTCCAATAGACGAGAGTATAATGGAGGTAATTACTTTAAATGAAATGTCTTGGGATGATTATGATCATCATTATTCTTTTCTTCCCAACTTTGAAAGTATTGAGATTAACTTTTCTACAATGTTTTCACATGAGAATGCAGATGACCTTGAAAGCCCTGTATGAATTTTCGAATCTAAGTGTGAGAATAATTTAGGGAATATATATACAACAATTCTGCTCAATATCTCGGTGAAACCCAGAATTATGGAGAAAATTCATATAGGTGCATCATGCTCACTTGATGAAATTTAGAATTATAAGGCCCTATTCCAAGAATTCATGATATTTTTGCATGTTCATATGAGGAAATGTCAGGAATCGACCCAGTATCGCAGTTCATAATATAAGACCTACTGAGATGCTAAGCTAATCAGACAAAGCTAATGTCTAGTGCATCGTAGAAAAGTTGTTGCTATTAAATCTGAAGTTGAAAAACTTCTAAAGGTTGGTTTTATCTATCTTGTTCCCTTGACTGATTGGGTTTCCAACATCGTTCCTATTAACAATAAGCAAGGGACAATAAGAGTATGTGTTTATTATAGAGATATTAACAAAGCTTATCCTAAAGACAACTACCCTACTCCTTATATCGAACATATAATGGATGATTATGCTGGTAATGAAATATTTTTATAGTATGGATGAATTTTTTGGATACAATCAAATTAACATACTCCATGTGGATTAACATAAAACCACATTCATTTATTCATGGGAAACTTCTGCTTATCGAAAGATTCCATTTGGACTAAAGAATGTTGGTGCCACTTTTGAATGGGATATGTCTTATGATTTTCATGACATTAAGCATATTGTACAACCGTATTTAGATGATCTACCAACACATTCATTAAAACACAAAGAGCATCTAGTGCATCTACGTGTGATTTTTCTCTGATGTCGCCATTATAATATATGCTTAAACCCATACAAATGTGTTTTTTGTGTGAAATCTATTTTTTTACTGGGATTTGTCATGTCTAAAGAAAGCATTCGTGTTGACCCCCTTAAGGTAGAGGCTATTATGAATTTCCTTCCTCCTTCCAATTTACACCAACTCTAATGTTTGCAAGGGAAATATTTTTTTTTTCATCGATTCATTCCAAACTATGTAGAGCTAACTGAATGTTTCACTTAGATTTTGAAAAAGGGCATCTCTTTCATTTGGGACGAAACCACTCAAAAAGGTTTTGATGCACTAAAACACATGTTGACTCACACACCTTTGTTGCATCTGCCTGATTATCATCGTGATTATTTTTTGTATTTAGTTGCATCAGATGTTACCATTGGTATGGTATTAGCCCAAGAGGATAAATTAACAATGAACGTGTGCTTTACTACTTGAGTAGGAATCTTATCAATTACGAAATAAATATGCACATGTGGAGAATCTGGTCTTGGTAGTTGTACAAGTTGTCCAAAGATTTCTTCATTATATTCTCTTGTGAAAAGCAACAGTGGATTCACATTGCCACCCTCTTGTAACTTTTTTATTATTATCTTATGCAAGTTCCTTCCAATTGCATAATTTTCTTTTAAAAAATGAATAAAGATAATGCATTTTTATATGTAATTAATTTGGTATGTTTTATAAATGCCAAATTATTATTTTTCATATATTAAAAAAGAAATAATAAAATGACAACTGCCGTCGTCCAATTTATCTTTTGTGCATGTTTTAGCGGCACTAATTTCCTCCGTTGAAATCAACGGTTTATAATAAAATGCAAGATCCCTCTCATTCTTGACGATTAACACCCCCCGGGGGGTGGGGGGGGGGGTGTCCCCAAGCTTGATTACCAAATCCACCATTGGTATACGTGTCCAGTGCTCGTTCATTGCATGCCCCCCGCTCCAATACCATTAATCGCCAATGACACCACCCCCCCCCCCCGGCGGTGCGAACCACTCATCCGCCTAGACGTTACACTCGCCAGTTTAACTACTCTGCCAACTTCTCCCCAACCATCTTCTAAACTAGTTGTAACTATTTTTGTTGCCATCTATCACTTTCAGATCGCTAATTTAAATCCTACCAACATTTAAATTTAATTGAATGTTCCACCTATTAAATGCCAACAGATAATTGATCGCCCATTAAAACCCATTTTTCTTTGCAATTACCTTTATCAGTTGCTCGAAGTTTCAACGCTGGAAGGTGTGAAGAAAATTTCAAATTCAGACATAACTAATTGTTCGTCAATTTCATTTTCTCAGGGTATTCCAATTTTCTCATTTCTCGTTTGATTTTAGAACGAGTTCTTCTAAAGGCAAAAGCAAAATTTAAACCAGGAACCCTATGCTTCCCCCAAATCCAAACTCAGATGAATTACCACTGGTAGATACTGATTTCAAAGTTGCAGAAACAAAATGTGAATTTGACTTGTACGAATTACACAATTGGGCTTTTCAGAAATTTGAGGATGAAAGTGATGAATTTACTCTTTGGGAATCCTTATTACCCAAGTTTGTTTTCCCACAGATCTACCATGTTGTTTAGTTTTTTTCCTGGTGTGAAAACTAATATCTACCAACAATAAATGGTGTAGTCAGAAATGGCAAAATCCTATTCTCCAGAATCCATTTTCCAAGCATTGCAGATTAATCTTTCAAACACTCTTCATACTTTTTCAACTAATGCGTTGATGGAAATTTACGAGAAGCTTACTTTCGAGTATAGAGCCCATATTTTTGAGTAATTTTTGCCATAAGGTTCCTAATTGCCTCGAAACAATGCTCCTTATTCCTCATCAATATTTCTATAAATGTCCATGCAAACAATCTTTATGGTTTGTTGCCTCGGAGGGTATCAGAGTGATGAATGGGAGGACAAGTTTTTGTTTTTGTTTTTTTTTTTTGTTTTTTTGTTTTTTTTTCTTCTTCCAAGGGAAAAAACCTACTGTCTTTTTCAATTTTTGTCAATTCACGTTAGATATCATCCATGAACAATTTTTGAAGTTTAAGTCAAAAGAGGATTTCAAGCATCAGTCTGTATTAGTGTATTTGTTTTTATATCATCAAGTAGAGAGGTTGAAAATTCCATTGCAAAAGTTGGATCAAAAGGGGAGACCACAATTTATTCTTCACTAGAGCTCATTAGTATGAAAGAGTTCAAAAGATTATTCTTTCAATGATTTTGTAGACCAGTTCATGTACTTGTCACTTTGCCTTCTTAGTAGTGATGTGTTGCCAATAATTTCACGTGAAATTAAAATAATTTTACATTTATGTGAAAAACCTAAGTTTAGAAATTAAATTGTAGATCTGAAACTGCTCATGAATATACTAAAATCCAAGACTCGAATCTGCTCTACTATTATGTGAAATTCAATTCACGATTAAGAACACAAATCATAAACATGCAAGAAGAATTATCACACATGCAGAAATATTTATCTAGGGGGAAGCAACTGCTCAAAACCCCTTCCTATCTATATTGCATTAGTTAAAGAATAAAGATGAATACATATTCTTGCTCAAGCCTGAGAACAACCTGCAAGTGTATAGTCTATCTCTTTAATTCGTTGACTGACTCTGGCCAACACTTAGCCAATTTTAAAGCCCTACAAGCTCCTATTTCCTTTGTAGGAATTTACAGGGTAAGTTCCTTAGACAGAACACCAAAAGGACACTGCTCACAAACAGATCACAGATCAATACACCAGTATTTTGACGTGGTTAAAACCCTCAGAGAGGGAAACAGTCCACGGCCTGCGCCAACGTGGCTACTACAGGCAATTTATTAATAAAAGAATGAAAATTTACATAAGCTTCTCTCATGCACGGTTAACCTACAAATGACCCTCCATGCGCTTTAAATAGAATTCATGGACCAATCGGGTGTCAAGCCACGGATCAAGTGTCGGTAATACCGAGGAGAGAATGGACCGTTGGATCACTACATATCGTGACCGTCGGATTGTAAGTTACAAAATGTACAACGGTAAAGAAACACACTTGAAACACACTTTACCTAACTCTATACTAGACCAAGTTATACTTAACTATTCCTATGTGTCGGAATATCCTAACAGTTCCTTGGGTCAATCGAGCTATCCAGTTGCAGAGATTCAGCAGGAAAGAGTTTGAGCCAGAACACTGATTGCGAGAGCAACAACAGAGATTTTCGGTGGAGTTCCAGTGCCAGAACACCAACAAAAGTGTGGTCGCATACATCCACAGAGAGGCTGTGCAGAGCCTCCATTGAGGAAGTTTGATTTAGCCAAGCAGGAGGTCGATTTAGTTGCTGAAGGTTGGGATAATTTTCGGGAGGCCAAGAAAATTCATCTTAGTGGCAGAGAGAGCCAAATTGAGGCATATCGAATCATATCCATGCAGTGGAAGTTATAGGCCACGCAAAAGCGTGTGCAGGGGTGGTTCGGATCCTAATTTGAGTGGCCAAGGAGAATTGCTTGTCAAGAATTGAAATGTTCCCTTAGATTTGTAGTCAGAGATTTTGTTGGAGGATTTCCAGTTTGGCGTCCAAATATTGTACTCAAATTTTTGCTGTTACATATAATAAAAATAAAACCCTCATCTATTGCACCAGTTTTCCCTTCAGAGTTTTTATGTGGACGTTAGTCCAAAAATATTTTTGTCATTTTTATTGTGTGTTTGCATCTATTTTCTCAGTGCTATTTGATTTTACACAACGTAATTTTATTGTGAAGAATTGCAATGTGATTTATTCATTATTTGTTGTAACAAATAAACAACATAATTAATGAGTTAGAAGAATAAATTTCTAGTTGTTGCAATTTAAGGAAATTTCACATGGTATTAGACTGATGAAGATTAGATTAGAGGCTCAGTAGCAAGGAGAAAATTTTGCAGTTTCAGAAGGAGTTCTAAGCAGAATTTCTTAGATCTACACTAGCCACTAGAAAAAGTGAATTTGTAGAGGAAGAGGGTTCGATTTCCAATTCCAAGCAGAGGGAAAAATCAATCAACCTCAAAGGTAGAGATTTGTAGGTTGTGGATTTGCTAGATAGAGGGTTTCACTGAGCATATCATTTAGTTCGTCATGCAAATTTGGGCGTCGCTGGTTTGTAGCAACAGATCAGTGCAAAGTGGAAGAAAAAAGCACACGAAATTATACTCAGGATGTCTTTAGTAGATTTCTCGAATATGACCGCAGACAAATTTGACATCCAGGAAGCTACAAATTTATTTTCTAGACTGGAGGACGAATTTGCTTAGATAGCTTGTCTCTCTAGCTCAACCTACTAGGGAGTTTGGTATGTATACAGTGGAGTGTCAATTCATATGTCTTGTAAAGAATCAAAAGAATCATCAAGACAATTGCAAAACCAATCTCTAGCACCACCTTCCAAGGAAAGGACAAAGAGTCGCATCCTGACATCTTCATGATTATATTGTGAAGATCCACAATATATTATCATACAACAAGTAAACTTTAAGATATGCTTTGTAGCAGTGATTGCGTCATTACCCAAGAACAAAGGCAATTTATTTATGGAATTTTAGGGAATATCATGAGGAATGTTAGTAAAATGACATGGGGTGAACAAGTCATTCAAGATGACCTGTCTAAAAGGGAAATTAACTCTAAGTTAAGATCTATTTACTTAAATCTATTGGATATTTCTTGAATAATTAGTTTTGAAAATATTTTCAAGTAATTGTGATCAACATTTTTATTGAGTACTCTATCATGGACTTGTGGAAAATTGTATATCTTTCGGTTCTTGAAATTGAGTATTTTGAGCACATGCATAATTGGGATTCTTCATTAAATTTTCACTTAAGTACTTAGTGTTTAACTCAGAATAAATCGTAATCTAAGTGTTTTGAGCCTTTAACATTTCGCTTTAGTAAAACATTTTCTAATCCTCCTTGCATTCTGTATTCTAAGTTAATCTTGTGCTTAATAATCGACCTCCAAGCATAAGCTTGTTTGAAAGAAAGATAGGAACACCTTTATGTCTTTTCTTGAGAAGTCTAGTCTTTTTAGTGTCTAAAACGGTGGCCTTGCAGTCGTCAGAGCCACAACCTCTGTAGCGCCAAAGGCACTAGGTATGTTAGATTTTAAGGAGAGGAATCGTTAATCACACCATCGTGTGCTCCACCTTGACTTCTCTCTGCCATTCGCTATCAAGTTTAGGCTTAAGACAAAGAAATATCAAAGGACATACTTAGAATAGGCATATAATTAAAATTAACCAAGATCTTGCATTTCACATTAGTTTTAGGAACTACATGTCATATAGGTTAGCTATTCATCCAAGCAACAATTATCTATCCAATACTTGTCCTAAATTTACTCAGCAAGATAGTTGACTCCATAAGGCATTGGTATCAATTGTCTAAATCTAATCTAATCCTTTAAAATCTTGCTTAATCCAAAATGAGTATTTGGTCACTTAACTGTGTCTCCCGGACTGGTTGGTTCCCAACTAATCTTTCTTCTTTCCATTTCCATAGGGTCTACCCCCCTTATTTTGCTGTAGGGAGGCAACTTAAATGGAGAGATTGGGGATTAGGGTGACAACCCACAATCTGAGCCATTGTCACAGTGCCTAGACATTTCGTGCGACAACAGTACCTTTTCTCAACACATGTGGATTTATTTTTTCCTACTTTGTTGTTGAGCTAGTGGTTTGGCTTGTAACCCAATTTTACTTTGTCTACTAAAAAATCAAACTTGTCTAGGGCCTTTTAGTCATTAACTATAAGTGATAGGCCTCATATAAATAGAGAATCACCTCTCTCACTTTATCATCATCACTTGTGTGGAATCCGACTTCTCTTAAAGAGACTCGACTTGCTCTTTGTTCTTCACTACTTGTGGAGATGTGACCTTATGTGGAATTTGACTATTGGTGATTAGTTTTGTTGTGGAGGCGTCATTTTGGGATTGAAAGAAGGCATGTTCTTGGATATGTTGTGAGTATTTTTGTGAATATCTTTTTATGGTTATGCATGTAATGGAATTTTACTAGGGTTTCTATTTATCTTGTCTAAATGCACATGTTTACGTGAAATTCTTGGTAATTATTGCATACATAATCTTGTATCCTTGAAATCCTTAGAAAACCTCAGAGAGATCCTTTTTCTAGTGAATTATCCCCTCATAAGATCATAGCTAGGGTTAGGAAGTGAAAATTAGGTTTTTACCCCCTACTGCCTTCAAAAGTTTGATATTTCCATGGTTAAAGTTCCTATGACTCCATCACCCAAGTAGGGAAAAGGCATTGGAAACCCTCTTGATGATCAAAAACCCCAAAACATTATATTTTCCCTTTATTTCTTTATTTTCAACCCTTAAAGGAAAGTTGCCAAGGCTAGGGCACAGGACGAATTCAACTGGAGCTTGAGGTAATGAAACATTGGAGCTAATTTGGCACTCTCCCACCTTGCTTGACTTAAAAGACTCAAAATCTAGCATATTCCATGGTAAAAAGTGTTAGAAAATCAGAAAGGAAGAAAGATTTTTCTTATACTTGATAATTACTTGTGATGTTCTTGACTTCTTATTAGGTTTTCTTTATATCTTCTTTCTTTTAGTTCACCAAGCAATTACCAAAGCAAAAGCACATAAAACAATGGGCACCAAATAAAGGCACTATGCCAAGGAAAAACCCCCCTCGAGGGGAAAACCCAGTCAAAATTCTCTTCCTTTCAATACTATTCTTTGAGACTCTTCACCCTAGACAAAGACCAAACCTTTCCTCCACACCAACTCAGCCTCCCAGATCTTCGACCTCTCTTCCAACAACTTCGACTATATAGCAGCTTCTGGCATTAGGCAACTTCCGGCATCAATGAAACTTGAAAGACTTCGATCTCCCAAACTAGGGCACGAAACAAAGAGAGAGAGACACCAAAATATTGTTTTTCTTGTTCTCCCTAGACTCCACCCAACTCGCGCTTCCTTTTGGCTTCCTCAGACACACTTCACACTTTTCCGGCTTCCTTAGAGATATCAAAATTGCTTGGGATGAGATGCTCCAAATAAATTCAACTTGCTTCTATTTATAGGCTTCAAGGGAGGTCGAATTGATGTCCTTAGGCCGACTTGATCTCTTCTAGGCCGATTTGATGTGGAGGATACATAAATTATATTTGACTCAATACTAAACCTTTTACATGATTCAAAAGCTCAAGAAGGTCTCTTTAAAAGTACAATGACTCTATTGACTCAGAATAAATCCTATAAGTCCTCAATGGGGACATTGACCTAAAACATGGTGACCCAAGCATGAAACGCATGCTTTAATAAGTCAAAATAATAATAATTATTATTATTTTCTTTATTCTTTTGACAAGTACATTACAAGATGACTCAAATACATTTAATGAAGACCGAACCTAGTTACATTTTCCAACACTCCCTCTTAATTAGGGAGGTATTCATCATATACGAGTACAAGGAAGATCTCAACTATATGAACCATGAAGAACTTTAGGCATCACAATGTCGTGGACTAGATTCCTAACCAAGGCAATCTATCCATTGGTCTGTCAATAATTTAGGTACCGCAATGCCACAGACTAGATTCCTGACCATAAAAATCTATCCAAGTGGGAATTAGATGGACTCGAGCTTTCAGCCTCTCTAGGTACCATCAGGCTTACTTGCTAACCATCAACCCAAAGGTCCAGGTGCATGTCAGAGCTCAATGATCAACACCACCTTTCCAACTTCGGGACCTAGACATCAACATAGTTTCGTCTAGATGTCCTCCCTGGAAATGCTTCACTCACAAAGCCTCATCATCCCTAGATCCAATAGATCAGGGATAACAAATCTCTCTTGATCAAATTGATCAGCAACCAGCGTGTTATCAAAACCTTTGTCAGATTTACCTATACAAACACGATCTCAATCAATAATATACTTTAACATGTACATAATCAAATACAAACCTCTGGGGTCTTCTAGACAACTTAATGTTGCTTCTCAACTTTTCATTGTAGGACTATCAACCAAACCTTTGATAGAAGATTTCTCAATCATACAAATTCCTTTCCTTCTTCACATGCAACATATCCTTCATTCTCTAATCAAAACTATGCTCTCCCTCTCAACCAGGGAGATTTCCTTTATCCAAGCTCCCTCTTAATGTTAGGGGGATCAACTTCTTTACTTCAACATTGGAGAATCTTTTGTTGCTTCCAATCATTTCATCAAAATTGTCATCATCCACATCATGCTTATCATATCAGCGAACATCTTCACCATTTTGAAGCTTGTGTACCTACACAACTTAGATAGCAAGTACAACCAAAACTATAGAAGCATGAAGTTAGCCATATCAGAATTACAGAAGCATTTCAACCTTACATATATTAGATACCCAAACTTAAACAAGAGACACATCTTATTAAGGACTTTGTCATAAACCCTAGACTACTTCATAACAACTTTCGTTATATCTAGGGTTTCAATGTTTCTTCCAAAGTATGACATACCTTACTAAAACACATAGCAAATCCCGGAAACAATTCAAACAAATATAGATCAACAAAGTATTAACAACTTTCAAAATTCATATGTTAGACTTCCACTAGGGCTTCATATAAATCCTAGATTTCATACAAGAGTAATAATCAATCAAAACCAATCACAGATTAGTCATTAACATGACCACTTCAACTAGGGTTAGTTGCAAACCCTAGATTTTCAATCAAACATCAATCCCAACTAAAACTCAGATTTCAACAATCTTACACAAATCTCAAATTATCATATTGTCATCATTCACCAAAGATTTTCACTTCTACTAGGTTTAACTTCAAAACCCTAGAATTTCATAAATACTATCATCCTAGGAAGACAAACTTTGACTAGAGGTTGTTTCCAAACCCTAGGATTCATGACCACCCGCAAACAAGTCAACTCATACATCTAGGACTTCATCATGCCTATGCATTTCATATCATGTGTTAGTGAAGCTACAAAACTTAAAGCTTGTTGGCTTTAATGTAAAAATACACAAAAGGAATTTGTAATAATAATTTATTAATATATATAAAATGTACAAGGATGATGAATGTTACAGTAAGGACCCGCTTATATACCTAGGCAGGTGTCCTTTCATGATTGACATGCCTTTTCACTTAACTAATGACCATTTAACATAATCATTACTTGATTATTTATTTTTACATTTATTGTTATTTATTGTTATTTTATATAATCTATATTCGTAACAGTTAGTCAAGCCCAACTCCACAAATATCAATAAGAGTTAGACATACAACAAACTTGATTAGACTAGGCTTTGATTAGACAAACCCACACATAGCAAGGAAATCATTTCTAAGACATTACAAGGGTCTTGCTTACACATTCCACCAAACCTTAATGAGTTAGGGTTTCAATATAGGAACATAGCAAACCCAAGATTACCAATATTTCAAAGGTTCAGGATTTTAGACTTTATCATTCAACCCTAACAAGTTAGGTTTTCTTGATCATACAAAAATCCTAAACAGGACATCATCAACAAAAACTTCAAATAGCATTTCTCAATAACCCTAAGAAATTTTAGCATTTCAGACATTAACATTAGCAAATCCTTAGGTTAGGGTTTTCCAGAGAACTTGTCTAGGGTTCTATAAAATCAGTTAAGAATAGGAGTGGGGTAGATTTATCAAGTGATGAATCTCCCAAAATAAGAATCAATATGATTCACTATAGCTAGTCACAACAATGTTAGTAATAGATTGTCAAATGAATAAACATTTATTATAAAGAAATCAATGTTTTAAAGCATACCTTTGTTCCTTGACAAACCTTGTCTTGAGAGGTCCTCTTTCATACTCCTTGAGAATATAGCAGATGTTTTCCTAATCAAGACAATAGAGGGAGAATGATTATTAGTATTTAATATAATCACAACTAAATGAGTACATGAAACCAAAAATTGAAAGGAAATGAGATACTTATCTTTGGGAGTTGTTGGGGGCTCCCTTCAAAGCTTGAGGGATACCTATAAAGTTACAAAATCAAAAAATGTCTTTTTCCAAAAAGATGTTATAAACCTATTAATTCTAAAACATCAAAAATATAAAATAATATATCTAAGGCGACAAGCAAAGGACTTAGTATGTCAAATTCTTCGGGTTTGGCTTTCTTTAGGTCTTCATCTTCAACAACATTGGTTTCGTCTCTTTCTCTCTTCTTGTTTCTTAGATTGTTGGGACAATCAGTCTTGTAGTGACCCTTCTTATGACATTGATAACATTCTACCTTGGACATGTCAACTCCTTCTGTGGTCCTTTCGATTTCTTTTCTCTATGTTGAGAAATGTAAGCATTTGAAACATCTTCAGAATTGGCAACTAATGAGACCCTCAATTCTTCTTGACTGCACGCAATCCATAGTTCTTCAAAATTGGGAGCTTCCTTCCAACTATTAAGACCTGCAACTAATGCACCCCAAGCAGGTGGCAATCCTAGTAGAGCAGTGATCGCGAGTTCTTTGTCTAGAAAAATTTCATAAATGGCCAAAAGATCATCTCTGATTCTTGCTATTTTCACAAAGAAGGAGGCCACTGTATTTTCTTTAGTCATCTTTGTGATCCTTAGTTCATTCTTCAAGCTTGCCACTTGACCAGTGTTCTTAATAGTGAATAACTTTGACAAGGCTTCATACATTTCCTGAACATAATTTATGTTGGCTATAAATGGGACAAGATTGTAATTTATTCCTTCTACCATTAGAGTCATGGCCACCAATTCTAATTCTCTGAATTTTTCTTTGTCAGCATCACTGGAGTCATTTGTAGGCTTCTTAACTTTTCCTTTGACCAAGTCAAGTACTTTGTTCTTTTCAAGGATGAGGTCAATCCTCTTCTTCCAAGATCTATAATTTGAGGCTCCTTCAAGTTTGTTCTCTCCCTTGATTATGTTAGACATCTTCCTTGAAGATAGTAGACTCTTTCCCTGAGATAATCCTTTTGAATGGTTCCTTAATCAAGCACTTGAGACTGCCTTCTCTTTCTTTCTTCACCAAAGCTCTGATACCATGTTAGAAAATTAGAAAGGCAGAAGGATTTTTGTATACTTGATAATTACTTGTGATGTTCTTGACTTCTTATTAGGTTTTCTTTATATCTTCTTTCTTTTAGTTCATCAAGCAATTACGAAAGCAAAAGCACATAAAACAATGGACACCAGATATAGGCACTATGCCAGGAAAAACCCAGTCAAAATTTTCTTCCTTTTAATAGTATTCTTTGTGAGCTACAAGAAGGGAACAAATACACTTGACATCGATTTTCCTTGGGTAGGTCAATTTTCTAGAGAGTAGCAGCAGTTCACTGAAAGAGTTCGAGCCAGAGAAGGGAAGCAGACACAAAGAGGGGCAGAGACATTGAGTTTGGAGGAAGTCTTCCAGTTCCGGAGAGTAGCTTGTAGAGAGGCAAAGATAGCCACATAGAAACTAACGTAAGGGTTGTGCAGAAGTCTCTAGAGGGAAATTGTATTCTGCTGCAGAGAAGCTCGTTTTCAATTCCAAAGGCCGGGAAGATTTCTCGGAGTGCCGAAGAGGTAATTTCTTAGTCAACAATAGACAGGACAACTTGAGTAGCAGTTGTTCCATGCAGTGTGTATTCCAGTTTTGTGTTTGGGTGATGCAAGGTCTACGCAGGCCAATTTGGACGTCTCACTTGGAGCTGACAGTCAAAGCCCGAATTGCTTGTGGGGTGAGGAAAATTCCTCCTAATATTTTTGCCAGTGTTTTTCTCTGTAAGATTGCCAAATTTTGGCATCTAGTTGTACTCAGAATTTCTCAATGCTGCTTAATAATAAAAACCCTCAGTTGCTGCACCGGTTTTCCCACATTGGGTTTTTCCAGGGACATTTGTCCAAAAATAACGGTGTTATGTTTTTTTTTGTGCCAGTATTTTCTCAGTTTCCAGTTTATCTTCTGCGGTATTTTTTATTTGTCAAGACTGCAATGTGATTAATCCGTTATTTTTCGTATCAATAAACTGCATAATTTATTTACAATTAGAAGAATTAATTCCAGTTGCTGCAATAGAATTTCAGTAGTGAATTTTTCACAAAAATTAAGTCTCGAGAATTCCTTATCAACGTCCAATTCATAAGAGAAGACATCTCAACCAGTCAGTATATCAATTTCACCTAGGAAAAGAAAAACTGACTTACGTTATGAAAAATATTGATGCTAGCACAATTAAGTCTTATGAAAACAATTCATCAATCTCGGGTATTGAGTAAATGCATGGTTCCACAAAAGATCGCGTTGGGATGATCAAATCATTTCTCAATTCAAAAATTTTGTTCAACACTGAGAAGTTCATATTGTCTTGTATCATTGAAGATGATATTCCAAGAATTGAGGGAGATAGAAATTATGAGGTAGAGAAAGATATCAAGCCTTTTCATCAATATGCTTTGAGGACAAAGCATTTCTAAAGGGAAGGCATTGTTATAAACATAATAAATATAATTAATAATTATGTAAGGACATCTTTGTTAATTGGGACATGACTCCTCATGAAAGGGCATCTCACTTAGTATTTATATGGGGCCCTCATTTGTAACCGATACATTTATTCAATATATATTTGTTTATCCTAGATGGATACTTTTATATTCCAAGTCTCTAGTTTTTTAACCCCTGAGCCAAGTTTGGTTATCGCACACTTCTTTCCACTTTGCTTTAGTTTCTCTAGTTCAACCTCAGTTGGAGTAAGTTCACCTCCTCTTTATCCATGTGCATGGTCTTTTCTTTTCTCCACTTTGCCCTTAGTTCATTCTACCTCATTCTAGACCTTTTTCACTTTAACATATTTCCAATTCACTCACATATCTATTTAATTGACTAATGCACACCTCTACCTACCCATGCCATTAGCCTCTCTTACTTATACTCCATCCTTACTCCACTCCACCAAACCACCATATCACCCAGGGCACATGGCTTCCTCTCTAGTTCTTGACTACTTAACCGAGATACTCTTTATTGAGATAATGCGTATTAAAACTCCATGAAACTTCAGCTTATGTTGACTCAACTACTCCCCATACTGAAGAGATCGAAAATAATACTGAAAGGGGGGTGAATCAGTGTTATCAGATCGATAATTTTATTTCCCAAACAGATTTATATACGCTACTTCAGTGAAGTGAACTAGCGTGTACACGCGATTGTGATTAAGGAAACTAGCGTATATCCAGAGAACTTGTGATTTAGACAATTTATCATGTGTTGATCTTAAAGCAGTATATCAGAGATTTATTAGATAGTGCAGTAAAACCAGAATAAAGCATCACACATAAGCAACACACATGAACACCAAGATGTAAGGTGGAAACTCAATGTGGGTAAAAACCACCTGATGTTGTTGTCTCTGTCTTCTTTTAATAATAAGAAAAGTTGTTTACAATCTTGTACTAGTGCAGACTCATACCAGTACATAGGCTTCTACCTGTAGAAGGTTACAACCTTCTCTCGTTCTCCAACTTCTACTAGAAGGGAGCTACAATCCCCTAGCTTTTGTACTAGCCAATATGTTTACTAGTACGTAGGTGCCAGCCTACAGAAAAACTCCACTCTTCCTCTAGGGACCACGTTTCGTGAATTTTCAGATTGAATACTCCTGGATCACAACACCACAATCTGAAGGCCACGTTTCATCAAATCTTTACACTAGACCCATCATAACTTTGAAACTTAAACTGCATCCCAATATTCAGATAATCTGAGCAATCAGATCACTGACACCAGAACACTGTGCTAAACCTAGAACCCTGCATCATCATTCAAAACTAGTTGTAACCTCAAAAATGCATTAGAGTGTATATGCTACTTGGCTGCATCCAAACTGCGTGTATATGCTACTTCCATTAATTGAAGCTACGTATACCTTAAAAACTACTACAAACATAAAATTTTGAATAAAGTTTGTGCCAACTATCAATATTCTGAATATCTATTGTCAACTTTCAGAGCTTTACATAGGCGGGGACAGAGATCACTTATTCACACTTATACAATTAATCAATCAAATGCCAGCTTCCTTTTGCATTCAGTTTTACATTCAGATCTAAGAAGACTTCATTGACAGATAGCAGTAAAAAAACAAAATTTTATCAGATAGATCAATCAGATCTGAAAAGAATGTTATGTAAAAAAAATTAGTTAACTTAGGTTTATTATTTAATTTTAATTTTAATTAGATGAAAGGGCACGATCATAAGATCATGCCCTTTCCCAAAGGGTGCCCATGGCGGTATATAAGCCAGGCAACCCATTGTAAATCATCTTCATATGTAATTCATTTATTAATAAAAGTATTTTTATATATATTTCTATTTATCTGGAAGTTTTACACTTCATTTGGTATCAGAGCGAGTTCGCTCCTCAGGCTCTGTTGATTTGCACCCCTGTCCGCTGTCCGCCGTTATCTGCACACCCTGTCCACTGTCCACTGTCTTCTTCAGGCCACCCCAACGCACCATAGTTGGCTACCCGTTACTTCCTGTCTGCCCGCGTGCATCCCACCTGCGTCAACGCTTGGCGTCCATCCGTTCGCTGTCCAGAGTTATCCCGTCTGTCTGCCTTCTGCCAGTTAATAAAAAAAAAAAAAAAAATCAATAAGTTTCAGAACTATCAAAGAAAAACGTGACGTGCAGTGGTCCACGTAACCTGCGGTGAGCTGAACAGTGTATCGGCTAAAAGTTCGACGGTCAAACGTAACATTTAGAACTGTCCCTGCGGTAATTTCTGCTTCAGATCTTATTGTCCGCTGAAAGAGTTAATTAATGCGGACGTGATGGTCAGCGAAAGCTTAAATTAGTTATAGCCTGACGTTATATAACACTAATCTATATATAATTTATTTTAGCAAAAAAAAAAATAATAATTAAATTAAATTATTAAATTAAGTTAATTTAATTAAAAAAAAATAGCGGGAGGAAAAATATTTTAGGTGGCAAATAAATACACGCCCCCGCAAACCCGCTCAATGTCGACAATGACAATGGCGGATTTCCAGAAAAGATTGGTTGACGCAAAGCATAAGATAAATAACAACCATGACGAGGTCAATAAAAGGCTTGGGGAGCAAGCGGACAAAATAAAAGATCTTCAAGATACGACAAATCGAATGGAGATAAAGATGGAAAATTACCATGTTCAGACAAAAGCAGGGATCAGAGAGGTCTTAACAATGCTGAAAAGTTTGTGTAAAAGGTCGAATTGTACACTCGAACAACTACTAAAAGAAGATGAAGAGAATCAAGAACACATCTCGTCAGATTCAACTAAGTCCACAGACTCATGACAAAGTTGAATCCCCAAAAAAATTAGCGATACCCCACCAAGAAGCGAGTAACACAGCCTTTACAAACAAGCAACTCTAGGATAACTTTACCAGTCAACACCATTTTTTCACTCAACCAGTAGCAACATACCAGCGACAGGCAAAAGTCGAGATGCCTAAATTCGATGGAAACGAAAAAAACAATGTTGCATGGATAAATAAAGAAGAAGAATACTTTGAGATATATGACATCAATGACGATGATGAAAAGCTCAGGCATGCATTCATGAAAATGGAAGGAGAAGCATATAACTGGTATATGTGGTGGAAAAAGACAACACACGTCATTAGCTGGAGAAAATTGAAAGATGCATTCTTCAAAAGATTCCAAGGTGTAAAGGAAGAAGAATTCTTTTCAAAACTCATCAAGTTACTAAAAAAAGGAAGTGTGGACGAATACACTCAAGAATGGGAGACCTTAGTAACACGAGTACCTGGGTTATCAGAATCTCGTTTGATTCAATCATACGTCTCAGGACTTAAATCCCATTTACAAGCAAAACTTGAGATGCATGACATTACATCTATAAAAGTAGCAAGACGAAAAGAAAAAACAACCGAAAAGAAATCCGAACCAATATTTTGGTCAACAACGGAAAAAGCTTATGCAAGATGAAGGATACCGCAGTATGTGGACTCAAATAATACAAGATATGTTCCACGACATCGTCGTGAAGATGAAAAATCTAATGTGGAAATGCAAAGGATAAAAGAGGGTAAATGTAAACGTTGTGGTGAGAAGTGGGATCCCAAACATAGATGCGCTAAAGGGAAAGAACCAAAGAACCTATATAATTGTGAAGTAACCAATGATTTAAACATTGAAGATTATGACATAGAAGACATAGAAAACGCCCCAGAATTCTCATCAGAACTAGATGATGGAACTATTCCACAAGTGTCATTATCAGCTATGACAGGTATATCACAACCTCAGACTTTAAAGTTAAAAGGACACATAAAGAATAACAACGTAGTGGTTCTCGTCGACTCTGGAAGCACACACAATTTTTTAGATGCAACCCTGGCAAAGAGACTTAATATCTTTTCATTTCCCTTACCAAACATGAAAGTGATGGTAGCTAATGGTAAGAAGATTGAAAAGGTAGGGAAATGCCATAAGGTCAATTTGTAGATTCAAGACTTTAATTTAGAGTCTCCGTTCTTCACGGTACCGTTAGGAGGAGTAGATGTAGTCTTAGGTATCCAATGGTTACGAACTTTAGGTACTTATGCCACCAACCATCAAGTACAATTTATAAAATTCAAATGGGGAGGTCAGAAGTACAAGCTACACTGATTCCAAGCACCAAAAAATCAAGTTGTATCATCATCTCAGATGATGAAGCTGAGTTGAAGAAGAGCACATGCTTATGCAATACAATGTCACCAATTAGAAATGTTATCTGCAAATATGACTAGAGAAGAGTCACCAGAGATACAAGATCTGATTTGGAGGCATGAAAAAGTATTTCAAGACCTACCTATGAAGATACCGCCTAGTAGGGAAATTGAGCATACAATAGAAGTCAAGGCAAGATCAGACCCTATCAACATCAAGCCATACGGATATCCACATCACCAAAAAACAGAACTTTAGAGATTAATCCAAGACCTTTTGAAATGTGCAACCTTGATCATCTTAGAATATCTGATCAAGTGGAAGGAATTACCCGAAGAAAACGCTTTCTAGGAGAATGAATCATTCTTCAACATCATCCGTCATTACTTATGCTTTGAGGACAAAGCATTCTTTCGAGAGGAAGGCAATGTTATGTAAAAAATTAGTTAATTGTAGGTTTATTGTTAATTTTAGGTTTAGTTAGACGAAAGGGCATGATCATAAGATCCTACCCTTTCCCAAAGGGTGCCCATGGCGGTATATAAGCCACGCAACCCATTACAATCATCATCTATAATTCATCCTTTTTAAATAAATATTTATATATAAATTTATGCATATATCTTAAATTATCTTCTCCAACCTCCACCCACATCTCTAATCACATCCATGTGTCTAGGCAAAGTTGAAACCTATTCCAAACCAAGTTTACTGATGAGTTGGTATGCGAGGGGTTTAAAACATCTCTATTTCCTAGCATTATTGAATATCTCGCTAAGGTAGGAGCCCAAATCAAGAAACAAGCCATCGTGCATGCCCGTTAATTGGACTTTATCTATTCTCAAGTAGGCATTTTGTACGAAATCATTCCTAATTCGCCTTGTCCATTGAATAACATATCGAAACCAAATCTTGAATTCCATGTTGACGGTGTTGTGGGATCTATCTCCTCATGAAAAATTGACCATTTAGCTACTCAGATGGGCCAATTGAACATCTTTTATAGTGCCTATATTGCTAAAACTAGTGTAACCCCCTTTAGAAAAGAGAGATCAACGCCTTAGAATTCAGCCTCTTCGAGGGGGCAACCTCCTTTACATTACATAAATGAACAATTCTTGGATGATACAAATGAAAAGACCTCCTTTCTATATATAGGAGTCTAAGGGGTCATTATATAATTAGAGTCTACATAACAATAATAATGTAAGGGCACAATAATAACAATAGTGGGCTTCTATGGGGCACAATAGTAACAATATGGGCACTACATGGGTACATCAATATAATAAGTGGTTTGTACTAATAACAATAAGGGTTACACTAGTATTATAGGGCCTAACATGCCCCTCTCCTTCAAAAAGCGTTGTCCTCAACGCTTGAGTAGTTATTGATGCTTCTGTATAAA
>APFE031558858.1:312672-346100 GCA_000404065.3 Pinus taeda
ACAAATAGCTTGCTTGAGATGTAGCAGTAAAAATACCCAATCACCTACATCAAAACATTTTTCACTATGATGTTGATCTACCTGTTGTTTCATTCAATTTTGCACCAAAGTGGCATTATCCTTTGAAAGTTGGAGAACTTGTTGTTGATGCACGATGTGATCTTTCACCGCTTGAACTTTTTCCTTCTTGATATTTCCTTCTACCTTTAGAGTTTGAGGAGTGATGATTTCTTCCAATCCTTTAAAGGATATGGTCAGATTCATTTCTTGATGCTTGATTTGATCTTTCACTTCTTGAACATTTTTCATCTTGATATGTCCTTCTATCTCAATATTTTGAGGAGTGGTAATTCTTGCCAATGCTTTACAAGATATGGTCTGATTCATTTCTTCTATCTTTGGGGTTGGATCCTGGCGTATATCCTCTACTTTTGATGTTTCTTGATCCTTTTCTTCCTCCTCTTCATAATCTATGTAAAATAATTTCTTCTCAACACACTTATGACCTTTAGTGCATTTGCTATCACAATTGTAACAGATCCTTTTTTCTCTTTTTTCTTCCAATTGTTGTGGTGTAACCCTTGTAGGTTGTGGAAGGCTAGGAAAAAAAACACTTCCATCTTCATAGCTGTGAGGGGTAGAATTCATTGTTGCCATAATTTTACTTTCTAGTATGTCACAAAGCCCTTCTACTGTTTCCAATTTTTGTGGTTTTGCTATAAAGAAGGTCTTTCTCTTTGTATCCTCATAATGTGCTATCATTTCCTCCGTGAAAATTGACCACGTAACAAGTTTTTTACGAGAACAAAGCCCTTTATACCATAAAAATTGATCTGGTTCTAAATATGAAGATGAAATACATACCTTTTGTAATAGTGGTACACCATGTAGAGAAAAATATTTCTCCATCTGGCATATCCAATTTACCGAATCCTTGCCATCAAACTTCCTCATCTTGCTTTTTCTTGATTTTAGGAGCTCAATCTTGAAATGACTGTAACTCTGTACTTTCAGATCTTTAAGTTCTGAAACTATGACCTGTAGTAGTCCTCTACGTCCTCTTTCCAATTCCACCATTCTAACCCCAATTGGATTCTCCAATGAAGAGCTATACCAATTCTCCCACAATGACCTGATTATAGACTAATTTAGTAGAGAGAACTTGTACGACATGCCACGTGTCCTTGTTTTTCCCTTTGGCTCTGAAAACTATATACAAGAAACTACATTTTTTCCTCCTTCTGTACCTTCTGACGAAATTTCAATCTGATGCTCACAGAGAACGTTATGACGATTTTCTCGAGGTCACCTATTTTGAATGTAATTCAGGATTTTTCAAAAGGACCAACTTCCTTAGATCATATCTCTGAAAATATAGCGCGAAAAGCTCTAAAATTCAGACCTAAGATTCGACACGATGTCTTCCCAAATGGATTTTTTTTTAGCTTCTGAAACGTCTCAGAAGAAAAGTTATAGCGAAAATTCCACGATGACCTGTTTGGAGCAGCGAAACCCCAGAATCCAAAGCTCTAATACCAAATGTTAGGCCCCTATACTACTAGTGTAACCCCTTATTATTATTAGTACAACCCCCTTATTATATTGATGTACCCATGTAGTGCCCATTTTGTTACTATTGTGCCCCATAGAAGCCCACCATTGTTATTATTGTGCCCTTACATTATTATTGTTATGTAGGCTCTGGTTATATAATGACCCCTTAGACTCCTATATATAGAAAGGAGGTCTTTTCCATTCCAAGAATTGTTCATTTATGTAATGTAATGGTGGTTTCCCCCTTGAGGAGGTTGAATTCTAAGGCGTTGATCTATCTTTTCTATCTTTTTCTTGAGCTGGTTTCATAACATTTGGTATCAGAGCTTTGGATTCTAGGGTTTCGCTGCTCCAAACAAGTCATCATGTAATTTTTGCTATAAATTTTCTTCTGAGATGTTTCAGAAGCTAAAAAAAAATTCCATTTGGGAAGACATCGTGTCGAATCTCAGGTCTGAATTTTAGAGTTGTTCGCGCTATATTTTCTTTTTTTTTTTCTCGGTAAACTGTCTAACTATTGTATTATATGTACAGAAAAAAGTTTACAGACATTTGTAGCATGACTATGATACTGGCATCCATGGCCACCCTTGGCGCCATGGGTGCAACCGACTGAACCGAAAGCTCCCTCGCAGGGGTAGCGACCACCATATTTCCTGAAGCCTCTGGAAGACTGAATGAGGCTCAAAACCGATCCAAAAAGACCAAAACAAGACTCAGACTATCCATTTTGCTTCCAAGTAAACCAGCCCACGCAGGGGCGACCTTCCACGACCGACTGGGACTGAATTTACCCTACCAACTGACACTGATCATGACCAAAATGAACTGAGAATTGTAAAAAGCAACAGGAAGACAGACTGAATTCTAACCCAAACCAGGTGACCCGCGAACGACTGAATTCTGGACTAGAGCAGTGTGAGGGTGACCGCATCTGGAGCCTGCGCAGGGAGGCTACTCGTCCACAGGAGGCTTCTCCTCTTCAATTGTGCACCAGCCCTGACCTTCAGGGACCCCCTCCCACATGGCCGACCATTTGGCACGCTCCTCGTCTGAAGCAGTCGTCATCCTGGAGGTGGAGGGGTCTGCCATAGTAGCTTTCCCAGAGGTCCCTTCCCCACTTGGAGGAGGCGGCAAGGGGTTAGCTTGTTCCGGGCCTGCCGGGGGTGTATCCTCCCCTCCTGGTGGCACTTCCTCTTCGGCACCCTTCGGGACCCGGGTAAAGAGAACTGAGACGTGAGCATAGATGCCGTGTGTATCCCGTGAATTGCCGAGGGTAAAGACCACAGTGCCGAACGCAGGGAGGGCTGGCCCCTCCTCGCTAGCTCCTCCAACCTCCGTAATTTGCCCTGCGTGGAGAGGCGTAATCCCCGCCTGACGGTAGCAGTAGCAGAAGCAGCAGTGGTGGTGCTCCCGCTCTGCTCCACCACGACCACGACCTCGGTTCGATCCTCGTCCCGAGCCCCTTCTGCATGGTTGCCTATGTCGCAGCCGAGCCATGGACAAATTCCCCTCTTCTGTGCTGGGTTGGAGCTGGTCGCGTGGCTTCCTTGCAGCCAGAATTCGGCACTTGCTCTGCCCAAGCACCACCACCACCTTCGATGCCTCTTCCAACAAATTGGCCCCTCCTGCTTCCAAGGTGCAGAGCTCAGAGTTCGCTGCCCGAGCCTATGAGTCTGCCTTCCTGCCTTCCGAGGAGCCTTCCGAGGTCTTATGGCTCTCCTCCGAGTCAAAATGACGAAGGGACCAGAGGGCAGCCTGTGATGGCACGCACCTCTTCCCGCAGCAAACTCTCCCTTGCAGATTTTGCCACCAGGTAACTGAAAGATCTCGGAACTTTGGCCTAATGCCTCCTTCGGCCCGATATTTATCATATCCCCATTGAACTGAGCGCCACCTTCGATCCCCCATCCTGTCAACCTGCGCGCATTAATGCCTTGAGCTCGCCTCAGCCGAAATGAACCGATGGCAACTTTGATCATATTGCATTTATTCTGCATGGGGCGTCACATGGGGGCCATGTGGCTCAGCCCACGGTATCCCTATGTCACCCACATCCGCGGGTTCGCGCTATATTTTCAGAGATATGATCCAAGGGATATTTTCTGCGATGTTTCAGAAGCTGAAAAAAAAATCATTTGAGAAGACATTATGCTACATCTTGGGTCCGAATTTCAGAAATTTTTGTGCTATATTGGCGGAGATATGATCTTAGGAAGTTGGCCTTTCTGCAGACTCCTGAATTACATTCCAAACAGGTGACCTAGGGAAAATCGTCATAACGTTTTCTCTGAGCATTGGATTGAAATGTTGTAAGAAGGTACAGAAAGAGGACAGACTGTAGCTTCTTGTATATAGCTTTCAGATCCGAAGGTCGAAACAGTGACTCGTGGCTCTTCATACAAGTTCATTCTTCTGGAAAGGTCTATAATTAGGTCATCTTGGGAGATTGTGCATAACTCTTTCTTGGAGAATCCAATTTGGATCTGACTGGTGGCATTGGAAAGAGGACATAGAGGGCTACTGCAGGTAAAAATTTCAGAACTTAAAGATTTGAAAGTATAGAGTTACAATCATTTCAATATTGAGCTCCTAAAATCAAGAAAAAACAACATGAGGAAGTTTGATGGGAAGGATCCGGTAAATTGGATACTTCAGATGGAGCAATATTTTGATCTGCATGGTGTACTACTGTTACAAAAGGTATGTATTGCATCTTCATATTTAGAACCAGATCAATTTTTATGGTATAAAGGGCTTTGTTCTCATAAACGACTTGTTACGTGGTCAATTCTCACAGAGGAAATGATAGCACATTATGAGGATACAAAGAGCAACACCTTCTTAAGAGAAACACCACAACAATTGGAAAGTGTAAAAGGGCTTTGTGACATACTAGAAAGTAAAATTATGGCAAAAATGAATTATACCCCTCATAGCTATGAAGATGGAAGTGTTGTTTCTCCTAGCCTTCCACAACCTACAAGGGTTACACCACAACAATTGGAAGAAAAAAGAGAAAAACGGCTCTGTTACAATTGTGATAACAAATGCACTAAAGGTCATAAGTGTGTTGAGAATAAATTATTTTACATAGAATATGAAGAGGAGGAACAAAAGGATCAAGAAACATCAAAAGAAGAGGATATACGCCAAGATCCAACCCCAGAGATAGAAGAAATGAATCATACCATATCTTGTAAAGCATTGGTAGGAATTATCACTCCTCAAACTACCGAGATAGAAGGACATATCAAGAAGAAAAAAGTTCAAGAAGTGAAAGATCACATCGAGCATCAAGAAATGAATCCGACCATATCTTGTAAAGTATTGGAAGAAATTATCACTCCTCAAACTCTAAATATAGAAGGACATATCAAGAAGAAAAAGGTTCAAGTGGCAAAAGATCACATCGTGCATCAACAACAAGTTCTCCAACTTTTAAAGGATAATGCCACTTTGGTGCAAATTCAAACGAAACAACAAGTAAATCAACATCGCAGTGAAATTTTTTTTGATGTAGGTGATTGGTTATTTTTACTGCTACATCTCAAGCAAGCTATTTATGAGAAGGAAATGTTGGCAATACTACATGCACTTAAAAAATGGCGACCTTACCGAATGGGAAGACTCTTCAAGGATGAGGATGTGGAAGCATTGTTTTGTGCTATTTCTATTATCCAACCAGATTGGATAAACGAAGCAAGGGATGAATGGAAGAAGGATGAAGAAGTATGGCCACTTATTCAAAAGTTGCAAAAGATCCCAATTCAAACAATATTGCCAGAAATTGAAGAGGAAGGAAAAATCATATTGGAACCTGGAGCAGTCACAGAACCAAGAACCCGACATCTACAAAATCAATTAATTTTAGAGTATCTCATCAAGTGGAAGAACTTACCCGCTGAAGATTCCACATCAGAGGACAAGAAGTTTATACAGAAGCATCAAGAACTACTCAAGCGTTGAGGACAACACTTTTTGAAGGAGAGGGGCATGTTAGGCCCCTATACTACTAGGGTAACCCCTTATTATTATTAGTACAACCCTCTTATTATATTGATGTACCCATGTAGTGCCCATATTGTTACTATTGTGCCCCATAGAAGCCCACTATTGTTATTATTGTGCCCTTACATTATTATTGTTATGTAGGCTCTAATTATATAATGACCCCTTAGACTCCTATATATAGAAAGGAGGTCTTTTCATTTGTATCATCCAAGAATTGTTCATTTATGAATGTAAAGGAGGTTTCCCCCTCGAAGAGGCTAAATTCTAAGGCGTCGATCTATCTTTTCTATCTTTTTCTTGAGTTGGTTTCATAACACATCCATGCGTCCAGGCAAAGTTGAAACCTATTCCAAACCAAGTTTACTAATGAGTTAGTATGCGAGGGGTTTACCACATCTCTATTTCCTAGCATTATTGAATATCTTGCTAAGGTAGGAGCCCAAATCAAGAAACAAGCCATCGTGCATGCCCATCAATTGGACTTTATCTATTCTCATGTAGGCACTTTGTATGAAATCATTCTTAATTTTCCTTGTCCGTTGAATAACATATCGAAACCAAAGCTTGAATTCCATGTTGATGGTGTTGTGGGATCTATCTCCTCATGAAAAATTGACCATTTATCTTCTCAGATGGGCCAATTGAACATGTTTTATAGTGCCTATATTGCTAAAACTAACACTCAAACTTATAATTCTCTTGTTAAGACCTCTAAAGTAAACTTTCTAAAATCAATACCTTTTAATAACCCTCAAAATCCTAGAAAAGTAAAGACGAAAAGAATCAATAAAATTTGAAATACTAAATAGGGAAAAATCCAAAACCAAGATACCATTGGGGGTGGCACAAAATAGAAAAATAGAATGATTCTTTTTCCTTGAAATCTTTGTAGGGAGGACCATCTTACTCATGAGTGTCCCTAGGTGGATGAGATCCATCATTACTTATCGAAATAAAACACTACATGTCAGCTTGACGTCTTGGAAAACACATTTCTATGCCAACAACAAAATATTCTTCCAAATCCTCTTCCTCCTTAGTAAGGGGAGAGTGTGGGGAAATATATTAGGAACATGACCTTGACCCAAGATCAATGGCTTAACACTTTACGTTTTTAGAATTTTTATCAGAATATTATTAGGGATTTTTTTATTTTTTGATAGGGGTTAAATCCTTTTGATCCATGGATGCATCTAAATGTCTAGATGATCCAAATATATTTCTAACTATTACCATGACTCTTGGACAAAACTTTGGCTAGGAAATGTTAAATATGGTATCTAGATTCTCTTTATTTGTTAATTCCTGCAAGCTCCCCGGACCAACATATGCCCAGATGAGCTAAGGACCCCACTGCTAATATGGGGGAAAAACCTTTTCTTATGTTATTTAGCTAACAAAATAATACATTGAAATACTTAACTAAGCAAGCCCCTGGTGTGAATCATGGTATTATCCCATATCATCCACTAATGTAATCCTTCCACATGACATCTTTTGAGAGGTTACATGTGTTTCATTTTTTGTGTTTCATGTCATCACTTTGTCACATCTCTACCACCCCTCACTTTATTATTGGAATACACTCTAATTTCCATGTCACATCCAACTATCTGCCACTTGTCTCAATAAATAAGAGGAGTCTAGCTTTCATGTTTTACAACAATTTTCTTTATTATTCAAAAAAGGAATAGGGTGAAAATTTACAATATATGCCATGTTAGGGAGATTTAGGAATCATGGAGCATATTAAACGTTGTAGTTATCCAATATCAAACCATTTTACTTTTGTGTCACACCATGAAATTTCATATATGTTAATGAAATCATTTCTAGCTTGCACCTCCATCAACTATGTCATCATCCCAATTCTATGTCTTTGGTTATACCCCTAAAATAGGATGTGAAGTTTCATGCTTTCTAATGGATATATCTACACCTCATGCCTTTTGTCAATAACATCATCATCAACCATGCTCATATTATAAATCCAAACCTCTAGGGAACTATGATGTGTAAAATATGTTGATTTTCCCCTCCAAGTGTAATGCTACATCATCAATCATGCCACATGTCACCGTCTAATTTATGCTAGATGTCACTTGGAAAAGATCCACTTAACAACCAAAAATTCCAAATCCACATTCTACATGTGCTTCCCACACCACGCCACATTATAATGTACCTAATCTATCATACCACGTCATCCATATTAGCCAATAGAATTCTAAGCCTTGGATTCACATTAATTAAAATGCTTATGGAGTTCATAAATACAAATTTTTTCAACGACAAACCCTTCACCAAGACTCGTAACTTCTCTAATGAAATATGTATACACCATGACATGAAATATGTTGTCAGTTAACCATAACATTATTATTCCATGGAGTCCATTTGTTGTCCTTCTCCTTCTATAAGCTAGTTGAACCATGAGCCTCTAGAATCTTGCCAAAATTCAAACCGAAATAACTCATGATCCCTAAGGATTTTTTCCAAGTGCCATACATTGTTTGAAAGGCCTCTACAAGTCCTATCTAATTATGCTCTTTGCAAGAGAATTCGAACCGATCCACTACAAATAAATGCCTTCAAATATAGGAAATACACCTCATCAATAATCGTAAACAAACTCTAAACAAACGTCCTCTAATGTTGTACTCACTTATTAACTTAACATCAACGATAACACTTTTCTCAACAATATCTCCCTTTGGGATTTATGGAACACAACTAAGCATTATTTCCAAACATTATAGGTCATTAATGGAAACTCTATCACTTTTTCATCAACATTGTTGTTGTTTTTCTCACTCTCCTTATTTACTATTTTGTTTCTTATGAGAATCCAATTACATCCTCTCCCCCTCTATAGAACCACAAAGCATGTCATTATGCCAATGTTTTCTCGTTCAATGCATTACCCTTCTTCCTCTCTTACATCAATGGATAACATTTTAGACACTCCCACTACAACTAATCTCCCGCTTTGATCATGGTTTACTATGGTGAGATTCATGTAGACCTGTGTACTCTTTGATATTCAACTATCCCTGCACTTATTTGGACAAATTCCCTCTTTTCTCTAGAAGGAGACCTAGTTAATAGAGGTGAGAGAAATTACTCCCAAATTATTCCTTAAATACTTGAATGCTTACCATGCAAAGCATAGATGTCAACAAGTTTCCTTTTTTATACTCGAGTTTCATAACTTGATTTTCGTCTTGTTCACTAAGAAAGTGGTACTTTATGGGAATATGCATGGTTTTTAAATGTAGAATAATATTCTTAGATATGTTGATAGAACTTTTGTGAGCACAAATAATAGGAATAAGGTCTATATAAATTACCTTCATATCATGTAAAGTTTGCTTCATCCATAAAATTTAAGTACAGATAGATGCTACTACAATGTACTCTACCTCAATAGTGGAAAGATAGATTGACATATTCTTTTTGCTTAACCAAGCCACTAGGAAGACTCTAAGAAATAAAGCACCTCCACTTGGGATTTTCCTATCATCTAGATCTCCAAGCATTCTACATCTGTATATGTTGTTAATGAGAATGTTTTACATTGTGGGTACAATAACCCATTATTCATTTTAGCTCATAAATATCTGAATATTATTTTGGCTACTAGAAGATGACTTTGTTTGGAAGATGATTGATATCTTCCAAAAACACCAACAAATTACATAATGAATGGTCATGTTTATTTTAAATAAAATAGGCTTCCTATCATTGACCTATACATTGTCTAGTATGCCTAAGTAACTCTTCATATTTGTTCAGCTTGCATCCAGTGGTTGTTACAATAGTAACCAGTGAGCATTCCTCCATTCCAAATTTCTCTAAGTGTTGTACATGCCTTGGGAGAAGAATATTCCCTTTCCCTTTTCTAATTTTTTAGTTTGTAAACAAAGGGAAACTAAATTCTCTCTCAGCATGGACATTTCAAATTCATCTTGCATATCGGCTGCAAACATTTGACTAAGTGCATCTACATCACTACAAAAATTAATGTCATTGACATAAAAAACAACAATCAGAAAATTTTCATTTACATATTTCATATATAATTTATTGTCGATTGCTCTTTCAAATCCACATTGTAGCAAATATTTATCTAGTGTGGAATAAAAAACCATGGGTGCTTGTTTAAAGCCATATAATTCCCTTTTCAACCTGCATACATTACCATATTTTTTTGATATTTAAAAACCTTCAAGTTGTTCAATGTAAACCTTTTCCTAAATCTCACCATTAAGAAAATTAATATTACATCCATTTGATATATCTTGATTTTTTTGTGATTGGAAAATGATGAAAACATTATGATAGATTTTAGCCAAGCTACAAGCGAAAATAATTCACCATAATATAATCCTTCAACTTGAGAATAGCCTTTGAATACTAATCTAGCCTTATTGCTCACCACTTGTCCATTATCATTTACTGTATTCCTGAGGACCCATTTTGTGACAATGTAATTTTTTCTCTTTGTCCTGGAAAAGATTCCCAACAAAGATTTTACTCAATTTGATATAGTTATTCATTCATAGCCTTTATCCAATTTTCCTCTTGGATAGTGTGAGAAAAATATTTTGGTTCAATCATGGAAAAAATAATAATGTGTGATGGATTTGTGGAATTCATCATTCTTATTCTCTTTTGTACTCTCGCATTGAAGTCAATTACAATCTTATTAAAAGGATGATGCTTTTAAAAATACCTTGAGGGATCTTTCGGTTTGAGGATTTATGCATCTTCATTGACTTCTCCCTCAAATTTTCGCCATCATCTTCATTGTTGGCTTGATAGTTTGAGTTGATATATGTTGGCTACCTGTGCTTGACGGGAATAGACTCATCACCCTTACATTGATTTTTTCCACTAACCTTCTTGAGTTTTTATTATAATACCTCCAACCCTTGGTATTATGTGAATTTTTGGGACTGGATCCCCTGGGTCAAGTTTTTTTAAAATATTGCAGGTCTCCACATTTTGAAGAGTGGATCATGAGTAGCACAGGTCCCTAGGAGTCGAGGGGCTTAGGAAGGTCAAAGGCCCTTAGCTTTTGTATTGTTTCGAGATCTGCCCGTGGTTTGTGGACCATAGTATTGTAATAGAAAAGAGTATATCAAAGGGTGTCTTAGTGATTCTAAGGAGAGGATATAATGAATAGAATGTGACCTTGATATGTTCTGAGTCTATACGATCTTGTTGTGTTTTGAGCAAAGGGGAAGGCTCCAACGAATGAGTGTGTGGAGACCTTGGAAATTCTGCATCTGAGTGTGCGTGCCCCTACAGGCAATTGTGCATGGTTTGGAAAGTCTGTATAAGGAAGATCTGAAGCAATAAATAATATTTGAAGAAATTATGTATCTATTTTTATATGCTTATGTATTTTCTATATTTATGTGCACTTGAGTGATATTTGTCTATATTTTCATATTTATTGCTCCATGAAGATCTAGATCTACTATTATATGTGATTTTATGCATGATTAGATGTTTACATGAAGTTTATAGCTTCGCTTAACTAGAAATCACTTTAAGTTCAGAAATTTCATGAACATGGGTTCAAAAAGGTCAAATCAGGCCTGAAACTAAAGAAAATGCCTTAAACCCACATCAAATAGCCTTCTCGATGTAGAAGACTAGTTCTAGCATCCCCTAATACTTCCTAGAGTGTGATTGCAACCTACGCTATGTGGGTTATTTTTGAAAGGCTAGTAGTGTAGTGTTTTGTTGGTTAGTGCAACTAACTCTAAACCTAAGTCCAAGCCCCCTCAAGCCAAGAAATGGTTCTATTTCTGGGACTAGGATCTATTTGAGGGATGTGTGATGTGGTTTAACTAGATACCAACTAAGAAGGAAGTCGAGAAATGGATAGACGAAGTAGCATGAATTCACACCCTAGAAGAATAGGAATTTACGCTTGTCAAAAGGAAAGTGGTTACAGAGGTATCTCTACACAGAAGTACACGATGTTTTCTTCTCGACATTCCCTTGGGAGTTACATGAGTGGATGTCCAAATTAGTTGATATAGAACCTACATTGAAGCATAACAATCCTATTGTGTGGACTCTAGAATTAGTCAAACATCTTAAAGGATCTGATTCTAAGGTTGTGAGGGTTCTTGATTACTGTATTGATAGTATCTTGGATAGTTTCATCACTGAATTTTCAATAGATACATATCTGTCTTATATCGAAGCTGAATGATGATTCTTGAAAGGTCAAAGAGGTAAGTACCTGAAATCGCTAAAAAGCTGGATTAAAATGCTTTTTGTGTGAAAAGGGGATTATGCATTTACGTTGATGTTTAAGAGGGGCCCAACTAGATCTGCGTGAAGTGGACAGTGATTCATAGTAGATCTAGACAAATTTGTTGATAGTGAATTCAGTTCCTTATTAGGAGAGTCTGAAAGTGAAGAAGAAAGAAGTATCCCTAGAATGCCCAAAGGTGTAGCACAAACACTAGATTATGGTACTTATAGAATTCCCCATCCATCCACTCCACCTCCACCTTTTCCTCTAACTCATATGCCTACACCTCCACCTCCACTTCCATAGCCACCTTGTTTTGGATTAAACAAGAATGCAACAATTACAAATATAACCATAAATACAAAGTCACGGAAGAAATAACACCTCATTTCATTAATATCATATACTAAAATATGCTTATAAACAGAATGGAAATAAGACTAGCTCGGGCGATGGTAGCTTATCTCTAAGAAGAGATGTGGCGGCTACATGCCTCTGAACTATGTCATGATGAGGCACAAATGCCTATTTATTATTTAGAAACAATGGAATACCCTAAACCTTGAACAACCTAACCCTAGGAGATGAAGCACCAAACAATGGCCCTGTTTAGGTAAATGGCTACGTCAACTTCTTGGGGTTGTTACTTTGGCATACGATATTTGTTTGACATGCACAATACCTTGTTAGAAATATATATCCAAGGATTACAATTTTCAAGGGCACAACGTGGTTTATGACCCATGTAGGGCATAATTTTCCCAAGAAATGTCGTTTGAGGCCTCAAAACGGCTCTCGAAGTTTAGGATCTGAAAAACTACCAAAAATAGTAAATTGTGGTACAAATAAGGAAACATAAAAACTGAAAGAAACAAAAGTGGGGATCCAAGTGGAATCGGCAGGTAGCCACCAATATCCACCTGGATGATTTCTCCCCCCTTAGGAAGAAATGGTCCCCATGACACCTTTATTTTGAATTTTACTACTAATGAAAGGAATTTTATGCAATTTGCATGGAATTTTGAGCTGTGAACTTGATCTCCTTTGAAAATTATGTAGAATTGTTTAAAGATTTAGGCTTAAATAAATTTTAGCATCAGTATGATCATTTGTTTTAGTTTTGCAACATCTATCAAGCTACCTTGAAGAGTATCCTATCCTTCATGATATTTCTTGCAAGGGATTTAAGAGAATAAATAAATTTCAAAATTATGTGTTTTCTAATGGTTGAATTCTTAATTTCTCAATCATCTTCTAGGGTTTATTTAGCTTAAAATAATTCTTAATTGCTCCCTTAATTTTGGTAAAGTATGATTCTCCATATTTCATCCATATTTTATTTTTTCAAATTTCATGTCAAACCCAAGGGTTATGAATTCTCCTACTCAAACTCAACAAAAATGTAGCTTAGTGAAAGACTTAATGTGAAGATGTTTCTCCCGCAAGCTTGATCCTAAAACACTCTCTAATTAAAGGTTTCTTTAACAAATTTTAAAATGAATTTGACATTTTTTGCTATGCACTCCTTGCTACATTTAATAACACCATAATGGGCGAGTTGAACATGAAAAACAAAATTGGGTTACAAGTTATTGAAATTTTATTATCTTCCTTATTACAATTGAATTAATAAATGGAGAATGAACATCAATCTGCATGAGAAATTAACATTGTGAATATGATATAATTCGACATGCGATTGCTTATTCTCATGAAATTTAAACGGGAGAATGAATTTCATGTGACTTGAATTTGAAACGAAAAACTATTATAATTGATAATCCAAGTCTGAATATGGTAGTGATATATATAATTCGTAGAAAAAAACAATGTATGGTTTTTCTATTAGTTGTAATATCATATTACTTTAATAGTTGTTTGGAAAAGAAAGAAAGTACACCAATAACATGAAAGCCTCAGACAAAATGCATATTTACCACAAACATGATGATTGCAACTGGGATCTAAATTTGAATCTTCCAATTAGGTAAACAACGTATAGAACCCATTTGGATGTTCCTAGACTATGCAATACAACACAGCATACTGTGACTTTAGGGAGCCAATGTCTCTTGGCATCATTTCCATGAATTATTTCACTTCATTCCCTGGTTGAAATGAAACTCTTTCAGACTTATATGGTGGATAGAGACCTAAAGTCTCCATGCTATGATCTCCACCTAACAAATCCACTTTCAAATTTTCTTACCACCCTTTCGTTCATTCGAATTCACTTCCCACCATTCTTATTTGCTAGTTGCAATGATTGTCCTTCATAACCACAAATACACCACAATGATCATGATACTTCTTTCCATTGAATGTATCACACCAATTGCGTCCCACATTAATCATGTTTGAATTATATTGTTGTCTTAAAATTACGCTTTAACACTCTAGCTTCATTAAGAGGGCATACTTGAAGCAATTCCAACCATAATCTTGTCTATCCCATATCAAAACCTGAGCACTTCATGCACCCTTCGAACCAATTATCTAAAACCTTGCTTCTCAAGCCCCCAAGAACCCAAAGAACCAGAGCCTCACGTTGCCCATCACCTATAGTGATTACCTAATTACCATATTCTGAAAGTGACCATATGAATGCAAGCCTATGAAGGAAATACCTGAACACATGAAATAAATTATTGCTAGACACAAAAACCAATAGGAAACTCTATGAGAATAAACAAAAACTAGACAATTGATCTTGTCTACTGCTACAAACCTAATTCTACAACATATCATGGTCAGACAGTGTCAACCCTGAAATTAGTTGAATCAACCTAATCAAACGTTGGGATGGGTAGCGGCACGATATGCCACATTGGACTTACATAGGGTGTTTCATGATATTACCAAAAATTACCTTAAAATACTACCCCATTTCAGCGTCGAGAAGAGGGGAATCGTTGAAGAACATATCAACTTATTCTAGGATTTCACTCATAATTTTATATTGGAGGATGAAGATGTATTCATGAGTATTTTGATATAGACACTTCAAGGAGATGTAGGAAAATGGATTTAGACCCTCCCCCCAACTTGTTTATTTCTTGGGACAATTTGGAAAGACATTTTCATGCCCAATCGGGTGAGGAAAAGGATTTGTAGTATTACCTCACATTGTTTTCAATAGTGAAAAAGCGCTAATTCGAATATGTGGAAGATTTCACAAAGAGGTTGAATAAGCTCTATAACAAGATCCCAAATGAAAGCAAACTTATTCTCAATGCTGCCATGGTGAATTATGCAGCAACTTATGAGTTGAATTTCTCGATTATGCTCGGGGAGAGAAGACCTTGAAACTTATCTTATATGTGATTAGATGCAACTAAGATAGAATGAAACTTAACTAAGACAAGGTAATTAAGAAGGTTATAGATAACATATGAGAACAACAATGTGGATAGAGAAAGGGAGGAAACTGAGATAAAGGCTTGAAGAAGGTCAAGGAGGAATCCGATCAACTCACCTATTAAGATGATCCATCTAAGGAAATAATGAAATAAATGAATTGATTTATCAAGAACTTATCAAACAAGGTTCCTAAGCTTTAGGAAAAAGGGCCAAGAAAAATTCTAACGAATCTCCTTGTAACCTACCATTTTTATGTAAACCATTTCACCCACAACAAATGAACAGGGAAAGAAGAGAAGATGAAAAACTCATATAACCCTATGTAAGAAGATATATCAACCTACACACTGAACAATATGTAAAGGAATATGCACAAAAATAATATATAAAGTGGGTAGGTGACCTGAGTCCCACCTTTCACACTACTGAGAACGATTATACACATCCCCTTGCAATGATCGATATCCTTATTCCATATGATTATGAAGGGTTTGAAGAATATGAAATCTCACCATTTTATTACCAAAAACTAATAGACTCCATTATGGGAGAAATAATAAGAAACTATGATTTATGGCCTAGGGTAGGATGGCCCATTGTCATGAATCGACAAAATAAACTGAATAAACTAAATGAACCTATAGTATCATCTCCTGACCCTAAACCTAGACAAACTAAATTTCTCCCACCTCCCAAACCCTTAGCGAATGCACAACAGGTCCCAGTTAAGGAAAGAAAGAATAGTCAAGGCAGAAACCCAACTCCTGCGTGAGAATTAGAGACACCTAAATAACTTGTGCCTCTGTCACTCCAGGACCAACCAACTAAGGAGGTAGAGTGAAATGCACCCCTCCTTTTCAATCTTGGACAATATTTAAGTAAGATCAAAGTTACCATTCCTTTATTTCAATTTGCACAAAACCTAACCTACCAACTATTGATATAGAAGATCATGATTCCACCTAAACAAATCACCCACAAGAACACTCTCAATAGTCAGTGAGACCATATGCATGTGGATTTTGGGCCTCACGTAGAATAACAAGAAGATGATAGTCCTAATTTATACATTACCTTGAATTTGTGAAACAAGTTGCTACATAATTTTATGTTCGACTTAGTGGTGTCCAACAACCTCATGCCTAAGTCAATTATTGTAGAGTTAGGGTTGCATATCACCAAACCATACCCTGACCTCTACTCATTCAATTCCAGGAGAGTAAAGTGCTTCATACTTATGAAAGATATGTTAGTATCCCTTATTCAAATACGAAATAAGAGTTTGGTCATGGACATAGTGGTATCCAACATACCAACCTCATATGGTCTTCTTCTTTCTAGATCATGGGATGGAAAATTGCGAGGAACTCTTCAGATGGGCCTATGGTACTCCACGATGCAAATCTTTGGGGGAAAGGAATGTTGGATCTATAGAGAAGCTAAGATCTTGTATGTTATTAGCGATGCAAATAAGTACAAGAACATACCAATCTATGAAACATAAGAATAGATGGGATGCTATAACCTATTTGTTAGGCCCAAACTCATTGTCGAGACAATGACTAGTCCCATGGTATAAGATTTAACTTATAAATATGATCATGTGTGGAAATTATTATTTGGTGGAGCATGTTAATGAGAAGGTATCGGAGTAGAAGTTATTTTGATACCACTGGTATGGCAAGACATCTTACTCTCTTATAAACTAGAATTTTATGCCACTAATAATTTCACTGAATACAAAGAATTAATTCTAAGACTAAAAGAAACTTGTAAAATGTGAGTGAGGAACCCCATAGCCTTTTGGGATTCAAAACTAGTAGCCCTACAAGTTAGAAACATTTATACCACTAAGAATCCACAAATGAGATCATACCGAAATGTTGTATGGAATATTATTGATAATTATTTTGATGCCTTTAACATCACAACTATATGTATGGAAGATAATAAAATCGCAAATGCCTTAGTGGTTGTACTTGGTACCTTTAGGCCTCCTCCCAATCTAAAGTTTAAGCATGAGGTAAATTGTTTTTATTTCCCATCCATTTCAGACAACATTAAACATTGGCAAGTCTTTGAAGATGATAAGAAATTAAAAGGAATCCTGGAACTCATGGATACGTTTTAGTAGTCAACATTGATTCAAATGAAGAATTACTTGAAGATGAACAAAGAGAAGACTCTTGCCAAGATGGCTGATGGGGCCCATCAAGAGGTATATTTTTAGGTTCGTTGTGCTATCCTTTATCCCTTAACACTCTCCTTTTCTCACATTAATTCACATTTTTAGCCATAATATGCTCACTAGGAAGACTAAAGGGTGTTTTTCATAGTGTATGGCCTAATGTGGTTAATATGCATGGAAATGAAGCATTTTTGGAGATATTTACCATGCAGGGGTTTGATGGAGAAACCGAGACAAAATAAAATGGGATTTTCCACCTCATTAACTTCCTAAACTTCTTTGAGATCATAGAATCCTCACCAAGAACTCAAATTCACAAGTAAACAATGAACTCCAAGTGCATGACAAGGTTGAAGGTAACCATATCCACAAATCTTGAGATTTTGGAGGGGATAATTCCTCCGTTCATGGGAGATGACGTTCAATTTATTTTGTAGAAATAAACCAAGTAAAATTCTCAATAGGTTTCAAATTTTGGTTTCATCTAAGAGTAACTACTAAGAGCCTAGTGCTTGACATTGTGATTCTTATCTTTCATATGATGTATGTGACTGTCATTTTATGTTAATGAAAATTTTACCATTGTTATACAACTAAGTTGGTTTCCGATGGTTGAAACCTTTGGGTTTCGGCCCCACCCATAGGCTTTAGTCCCTCTCTTGTATTTCTTTCTTCATTCTTGTTCAAATAATTGCAATTATTTCCTTGTTTTAGTAGAGATTATATCATAAAAACATGTAGTTGTAGGATTTCCTATCACCTCTCTTGTGGGAAGAGTGATTGAAAAGATCCATAATAACAACTCAAAAATATTTGTTTATGATTTCTTGGAAATTGCTAGGTATTAGATTGCAATCCTTTTTCATGCTTAATTTCCAAAACGTAGTAGTTAGTAAAATTGGTTTGGAAATTGGAATTGTGTTGTGGGTCAAAGTAGATTTCAATAAAATTCAACTCATATTTTCCATATTAATTTACATTGTTACAATAATGATCTTTTGATGCATGTGTTTGATAGGTTTGCAGAGATTGTGTTGACCTTCAGGGGAGGGCACACCTTTCCACGTCCACTTTTACCTTTCCATATTTCTCCTAGGCATCTCACATTGTTTCCAAACTCTACCTTCGAAGTTACTCTATTAAGGTAAATGAAGGACACCGTGGGCATCCACTTTGGTGCATGATACACTTCTAAGGTGTAATAAGATTTTATAAGGGGCTTCCAAAACCTTCATTTACCTTCTTCTACCTTCATCCACCTTATTCTACCTTAAAGACACCATTCCTATCTTCAAAACACTCTCGGATCCTCGTCCTATTGCAAAATAGGGCCTCCTACAAGAATATAGGACCTCCTGTAGCACCTCCTGTAGTAGATATGTAACATAGTTTTATTCAACCAATTTTTCTCCATACTTTGACTTTTCCATAATTAATTTGAATAATGGTCCCAAAACTATGATTTGATGTTCAAGTAGGACTATAATACCACCCCAACCTCATCCTTTCCTCACTGTAACCATTACATAGCAAAATAGAGTTAGAATTATCATTTTTCTTCATATGTATGTTAATGTTATGGAACCAACTCACAAAATAGAGGAAGAGATAGATCAACGAATTTAAAATTAGCCTCTTAGAGGGGGAAACCTCCTTTTCATTACACAAATGAATAATTCTTCGATGATACAAATGACAAGACCTTCTTTCAATATATAGGAGTCTAAGGGGTCACAATTTAATCAAAGCCTACTTAACAGTAATAATGTAAGGGCAAAAAAATAACAAAAGTGGGCTTCTATTGGGCATAATAATAACATTATGGGGACTACATGAGCACAAGATAACAATAAGGGGTCTACACTAACAATAACAATAAGGCCCTATACTAGTATTATAGGGATCTGACATGCCCCTCTCCTTCAAAAAAGTGTTGTCCTGAATGCTTTAGTAGTTCTAGATGCTTGTATATAAAATTATCATCCTTCAATGTGGAACATTTAGTAGGTAAGTTATTCTACTTGATGAGATACTTTGAAATTGATCAATTTTGTAGTGGTCACGTTCTTATTTCGATGACTGATTGAGCTTCCAATACAGATTTTCCTTCCTTGTCACTTTCTAGAAATATTGTTTGAACTGGGATCTTGTCACCTATAACCTTCTTTGAGTGTGAAACATGGAAAATTGGGTGCACTCGAGAAGATGTCAGAATCTCCAATTTGTATGCCATAGTATCAATCATTTGCAACACCTTGTAAGGACCATAGTACTTTGGTGATAATTTATTATCCTTCTTAGAATGCTTAAGGGACATTTTTGTATGGTCGTAGCCATAAAAATACCCAATCACCTACATTAAAACTTATCTCACTGCGATGTTGATTGGCCTATTGTTTCATTCGATTCTGCGACAAAGTGAGGTTGTCCTTTAAGAGTTTGAGAACCTATTGTTGATGCACAATGTGATATTCCATTGCTTGAACCTTATAATTTTCTCTTAAAGATGATGTGATAGACGGTGGATGATATCCATAAAGTGCCATAAATGGGGTCATTTTTGTTGTAGTATGGAATGAAGTGTTATACCAACTTTTAGTTATAGGTAGCCACTTGACCCATTGTGTTTGTTTATCAGATACAAAGAAACAAATATATCCTTCCAAACATTTTTTCACTATTACATTTTCTCCATCAGATTGAGGATGATAAGATGAGCGATGAGCTAATTGAGTACCTACACAAAAAAAAATAAGTTTTTCCAAAAATTTCCAGTGAAAATTGGAACTCTGATGATTACAATAATCTTTTGGTTTCAATGTAGATTTTGAATTATTTCCATAAATGTAATAGAACTTATACTGGGTTTAATGGATGAGATAATGAAAAAAAGTGTGCATACTTGGTAATTCTATCAACTACTACCATGATGACACTCTTTCCTTCGAACTTGGGTACACCTGTGACAAAATACATTGAGACGACCTCCAAATATTGACTTGGAATGGATAAAGCTTGTAGTAGTCTTGGGGTCTTATTTGTCTTGACTTTATTTTGCTGGTAAACCAAACATTTTGCCACAAATTTTTTGAATATTGGATTTAAGGCCACTAGAAAAAAATCACTTCTTGACCCTCTGGTATCTTTTTTAAAAATCCTTAGTTCCCTCCTAAGGGAGAGGTGTACAATTCCAAAAGAATATTTTGTTTGATATGGTGTTTCTTACAAAGATATGGGTGATCTTTATACCATAATGAATCATTGTTCCAACTAAAAGTATCAGATGTATTGCAATATTATTGCAACTTTTGAATGAGTGTCCATGCTTCTTCATCATTCTTCCATTATTCCCTTGCTCTAGTTATCCAATCTAGTTGGATAATAGAAATGGAACAAATGCATTCCTCCACATCCTCATCCTTTCTTGAGAGTGCATCTACAACAACATTTTTCTTCCCTTTTTTGTTGATGATTTCAAAGTCATAACCAAACACCTTTGTGACCCATTTTTACTTCTCTTCTAAAGATAATATTTGTTCCAAAAGATATTTAAGACTATCATGATTTGTTTTTACCTTGAAGTGTCTTCCCATTAGATAAGGTCTCGATTGCTTTAGTGTGTGTATTATTGCAAACATTTCGTTCTCATAAATAAGTTTGTGTAAACACTTTCCTTTGATTGGATGGCTTTCAAAAGCAACGATTTTTCCTTCTTGCACTAAAACAACACCAATTCCATTTCTTAAGGCATCACATTCCACAATAAAGGTTTTTGTGAAGTCTGGCATAGCTAAGATAAGTGCTTGGCACATTGCCTATTTAAGATGTTCAAAGGCCTTAGTTTCTTATGGAATCCAATAAAATGCATCTTTCTTCAGTAATGTTGTTAGAGGTGTTTCTATTCTCCCATAATTCTTAACAAACCGATGATAATACATTGTCAACATGAGAAATCCTCGAAGATGGTCTATGGTTGTGGGGATTTTCCATTCCTTAATGGCTTTAATTTTTTTAGGGTCTACCTTAACACCCTTATGAGATACGATATGACCTAGATACTCCACCTCCTATACTCCAAAGAAACACTTGGAGGTTTTTGCATATAGTTGTTTCTCCTCCAAAAGTTTGAGCACCCCGTTAACATGTTCAATATGATCCTTCCAAGACTTGTTGTATATTAGTATATCATCAAAAAATATTAAAACAAATTCTCTAAGGAAGGGTTTGAAAATGGAATTCATCGAACCTTGAAATATGGAAGGTGCATTGGTAAGGCCGAAAGGCATGACCAAAATTTGACAATGGCCCTCATGAGTTCTAAATGTTTTTTTCAGAATGTTTTCAATATTCATTCTAATTTGATGATATCCCAAATGAAGATCCAATTTGGTGAAATAAATTTCTCCATGTAATTCATCCAACAATTCATTAAGGAAAGGAATGGGAAATTTATCTTTAATAGTGAGCTTTTTGATCTCTTTATAATCCTAACACAGGTGCCATGATCCATCCTTCTTATGCACCAATACTACTAGAGCAGAGAAATAACTTTGAATAGGCTGAATTATACCGACCTCTAGCATTTATGTAACCATAGGTTCAATTTCACATTTTTGGGCATAAGGATCTTTGCAAGGCCTGATGTTTGAAGGAACACTTTCTGGAATCAAATGAATAACATGATCATGATCAAAAATAGGTGGGAAACCTTTGGGAGTTTCAAATACATTGGAATTATTTTCCAATAATATTTGGAGATCTTGAGAAATAGATGATTTCGATGTTAGAATCTCTAGTAAACATAATTTTGAAATTATTCCATGTTGTTCTTTATTTAGAAGTTTTTTCATGCCATTATAGATAATTACCTTTCCTGGTTATCCTACGATACCGCTTCATTCAACTTCCTTTCCTTCCTAAAGAAGAATCAGGAAAAGTTCTTGAAAAATAAAAGTTATCGTACCCAAAGATTGTAATCGTTGGACTCCTAATACAACATCACCACCACCCTTTGTAATGGAAATCATTAGACTATTCAATACATATTCCCCCATGGTTATCTTAATATTATGGCACTTTATAAAGAAATTTATAGTTCCTCGATTTACAACAATCACTTGAAACTATCATGTTGGATATAGGAATCAATTCAATTCCTTGTCTATCTTATAATGAATAAAAGTATGGGTACTATCTGAATCAATCAACACTATTAGCTTTTTCTTCTCGATATGTCCTTCTATATGGAGAGTTTGATGAGTAGTAATTCCTTCCAATGCATTATAAGATATCGTCAGATTCATTTATTCTTTCTTTCGGGTTGGATCCTGATGTATATCCTCTTCTTCTGATGTTTCTTTTTCCTTTTCTTCCTCCTCTTCACAATCTATGTAAGATAACTTCTTCTCAACACACTTACGACGTTTAGTGTATTTTATATCACAACTATAACAAAGAACTTTTACTCTTTCTTCATCAAATTATTGTGGTGTCAACCTTGTAGGTTGTGGTGGCCTAGAAGTGGCAACACTTACATCTCTGTAGTTTTGATTAGTAGACTTCCTTGTTGTCATAATTTTTTTTTCAAAATTTCTTTCCACCCTAAATCCAATGAATCAAGTTCCCAAAGGTGAACCTCATGTTGGGTGTTATCCTTAAAAGTCCCTATCAATATATCAATCCTATGCTCCTATGGAATTTCATTTAGCCTTATATTCAATTTTTGAAAGTCCTTAATGTGCTCGACCATTGAACCATTTGTTCGAGATTTATCAATTGGCTAAATAACGTGTTTCTCTTTGTATCCTCATAATTTTATATCATTTATTTGGTAAAATTTAACTAGAAAGTGATTTATGAGAAAAAATCTATCGATGTCATACATGTAGGTTTTAACCCCATATAGAAATTCCCTGCATATGAATTCTAAAAAATAGAGAAAATAAAGAATAGTGAGAGCATAACACAAAAAATACATATACACAGAGATTTTCCCTTGGATCCCAAAACCGGGACTACCAGATTAATTTTTCATTATGTTTATTTCAATGTTACAATACATATTTATACATGTCGAGGCATTCAATACCATGCACTAAAAACCATCGCATCCAAAACCATGTGCGAAAACCATGCACAAAACCGTAGGTAGGTCCACCCAACCTAAAATAGGAAATAATATAACACAACCTAATATTCTCCAACTTCTTGTTTTCTTTCCACAGGGGGCCACAGGAGAGCTTATTCATTTATCCAGGCCTGCAAGTCCCATTGTTTCTCTACACTAAGATAACTTCTCAGAGCTCACAAATTTTGCTAATGCATCTTCAATATTCTTCAAAGTTTCCACCTTTACCACCAAAACCTTTTTGTATTTTATCATATCCCTCACAAAGTGATACTGAACATCAATTTTCTTTGCCTTCAAATGTTAAGCAGGGTTCTTTTCCAAGAGCATTACACTTTGGTTGTCACAGTCTGTCCTTATAGCTCCCTGTACTAACCCCATACTTGAACACAATCTCTGCAACCAAACTGCTTCCTTTCTTGCATGAGTGGCTTCCATGTATTCTGCCTCTATAGTTTATAGTGCCACTATAGATTGTTTCTTGCTCATCCAACTAAATACACCTCAAAATAGGTTGGACACATACCCACTTGTAGATCTTCTCTAATATAGATCTCCAGCCTAGTCTGCATAAACAAAGCCACGAATATCCCAAACTCTATCCAATCCTGGTCTTCCTTGGTAGAACAAACGATAATCATTAGTGGCACGTAAATACCTAAAAACCCGCTTCATTGTTGTCCAATGCTCCTTCCCTAGTTTTGGCATAAACCTGCTCAATACTCCCCCTGCATGTGCAATGTCTCGTCTAGTACATACCATCACATACATTAGGCTACTGACTGCACTTGCATATGGAACATGGGAGATGTCCTCATCCTCTTCTTATCTCTTGGGACACTGTTCAGTAGATAAATTTACACCTACAGGAATAAAAACCTTCATCGGCTTACTATCCTACATATTAAACCTATGCAATATTGTCTCGACACACTTCCTTTGGTTTAACCAAAGCTTCCTCTTTGCCCGATCTCTTTTAATTTCCATGCCCAAAATATAGTTTGCAGCACCAAGATCTTTCATGTCGAATTTGGAGGACAATTGGGTCTTCAAATATTGGATAATTTCTTTGTCATTTCCAACTAGCAGCTTGTCATCCACATACAAGACCAGATAAATATCACGGTCACCAATTAATTTAAAATACACATAGTGATCTGCTTTGCTTCTGGTGAAGCCAAGTCCCGGTATAAATGTATCAAATTTTACAACATCCTTGGTGACTGGTTTAGCGCTATAGAGACTTGTTTAACTTTCATACCAGTTCTTTCTTACCTTTGACCATAAAACCTTCAGGTTGCTTCATGTAGATCTCCTCTTCTAGATCCCCATGAGGAAATGTTTTCTTCATATCCATCTGTTCTACCTCAAAATCAAAAGCAGCAACAATAGAAAAAAGTAATCCAATAGAATCTACCTTGGAAACAATTGAAAAAATATCACCAAAATCAATTCCCAACACCTGGGAATAACCTTTTTCTACCAATCAAGATTTGTATTTCTCCACGTTTCGTTCTGCATTTTTCTTCTTCTTGAACACCCATTTTCTTCCAATGGGTTTCATTCCAGACGGAAACTCCACTAGATCGCAAGCCTCATTTTTGTGTAAAGATGTCATTTCATCAACCATGGCCTCTTTCTAAAGTTTTCCATCCTTTGAATCTGTTGCTTCCTTCATAGTTCTAGAATCATCATCACTAATAGATAAAGAAAAATTTAAACAGAAAGTCTATGGACTATACTTTTCTAGCTGCCTTCTTTCTCAAACTGATATTCTCACAACCATAGTTTGTGGCTCCTCATCTTCTTATTCCTCTTCTATTGTAGAGTCTGATTCTTCCTCCTTTAGCTCAAAATCTATCTTCTCAGGTTCCTTTGGTGGGACTTCATGTGTAATAACATTTTTCACCTCTTTGAACACCATATCTTCGCTGTACACAACATTCCTTGTTATTGGGTTCCAAAGCTTATAACCATTTAAACCATCCATATACCCAATAAAGGTGCACTTTTTAGATTTATTATCCAACTTTGTTCTTTTCTCCTTTTGAACATTTACATATACATCACATCCAAATACGCCCAGATGTGAAAGAGAGGGTTTCTTACTAGTCCATACCTCTTATGGAGTCTTATCCTCCAATGTTGATGAAGGTGGTCTGTTGACTAGGTAACATGTTGTCTCCACCACCTTTACCCAGAATTCTTGTCCTAACCTGACATCACTAAGCATGATTACTTCCCTTTCCATCAACGTCTTGTTCATTCTTTCTGCAACTCTATTTTTATCAGGTGTGTGTGGAGTAGCCTTTTATCATGCTATACCACAATTCTTGCAGAATTCTTCAAATTCCTTGCTGCAAAACTCTCCACCATTATCCATCCTCAACAACTTTATGTTCTTCTTTGTCTAGCTTTCAACCAAAGCCTTAAAATATTTAAATTTGTCAAAGACTTTAGATTTCTTCTTGAGGAAATATATCCATGTATTCCTTGAGAATTCATCTAGAAATTATACATAGTACATAGACTCACCCAGTGATGGAACCTTCACAAGTCCAAACACGTCACTGTGCACAAACTCTAATATTTTTTTCACCCTCTTACCACTAGAGGGGAAGCTTACGTGATTATGCTTCCCATATACACAATTTTCACATAAATCCAAGCCCTTCTCTCCAATATGTCCAAGCCTATGATGCCATAGGATGGTATTTTCTCCAGAGACCACTAGATTTTCTACTTCACTTTCAAGAACCACAGAACTGTTGCACCCATCAATAATAGTGCTACCTTGGAACTTGTACAAACTTCCAATCTCAACTCCCTACCTCAATACCGGCGCTCCTCGAACCATCTCGCAGGTATCCTTCTCGACCACTATTTTTACACCTGCATCATCCAGCTTGCTTATGGAAATCAGATTTATGGCCAATGCAGGAATATACGGAAAACCTGAAAGTGTTCTAACCATTCCACCTTGTAACTTCAACTTTACTTTTTCGCAACCAACAATTCTAGCCTTCCTATCGTCCCCTAAGAAGAGATCACTACCATCATATTTCTCATACTCACAGAACCACTCTCTATGGGGTGTGAAGTGAAACGATGCACCTGAGTCAATCAACCATGCCTCATGATCCACATGTGTACTTGAAGAAGGCAAGCATGCGTCCCCACATTCATCTCAGGTCGTTTTCACCTCTGCAAAAGGAGCATCATTAGATCCCTTTCCTTTGTTATGAGCTTTAGATTTACAGTCCCTTTTGTAGTGCTCTCCCTTTCCATATTTCTAGCACACCACCTTTACAGGTTTTCCTAGAGATTTAGATCTCCCTCTAGATTTAGATCTCCCTCTAGATTTAGATCTCCCACTCGATGACTTATTTTTGTTTATGTTCTGGGACTATCCTCATATAGACAACGAATCACCATTCTGGCTCTCCAAAATTTTCCATCTCATCTCCTCCATCAGCAAGGATGTGACTATTTCATCAAACTGTAAGGTAGTTGCATTGCGACCTATTGCAATAGCTAGACTATCCCACGAATCTCGTAGAGAACACAACAAATTGATTCATTTATCTTCATATAAAATTTTAATATCAACAGATAATAACTAACTTACCACAGTACTAAATGCGTTTAGATGCTCTGTCACCCAGTCTCCATTTTTCATCCTTAGGTTATAGAACATTTTCCATAGGGACAATTTATTTACCAGAGACTTGGATTGCTACAAAGTTCCTAACATGTCCCACAAAGCCTCTACCGTAGCTTCCCCTGATACATTCAACAATACTGAATCTAAGACAAACAATCGTATTGTGCTCTTTACCTTCCGATCCAGCTTCTTCCATTCTTCATTGGACACTCCCATTGGTTTAGTACCTAGCTTTACTGCGATCCACTGATCTTCGTCTACCAACAGATCCTCCATCTCAATTTTCCAAAACTCAAAACTCCGACCATTAAATTTATCTTCTTTCACTACCAGAGTCAATCCCGTAGATCGCCCACTGAACAAGGTTTACCACAGGCCCGAGCGAAACCCCTGAGCAACAAATGCGTCCCCTTGAAGCTAAAACAGCTCTGATACCAAATGTATGTTTTAACCCCGTACATAAATTACCTGCATACAAATTCTAAAAAGCACAGAAAATAAACAATAGCGTGAGCATAACACATAAAATAGATATACATAGAGATTTTCCCTTGGATCCTAAAACCGAGACTACTCGATTGATCTTTCATTATGTTCCTTTCAATGTTACAATATATATTTGTACATGTCGAACCATCCAATACCATGGACTGAAAACCATCGCGTCCAAAACCATGTGCGAAAAACATGCACAAAACCACAGGTAGGTCCGCCCAACCTAATATAGGGTCCAAAAAAGTTTCCTTAGGGCACTGCCCTGGACCCCATAGAGGGCGGCTATCCACCTCCCTCAAACCCCCTGTGACCCCCCTGCTATGCAATCGATGCAATAAAGAGGGTGTTCCACCCCCCTCTAACCCCCCTGTTAACTAGGGCATCTAGTCATGGAAATAATATAACACAACCTAACAATACAAACTGATTTTTTTCTAAATATAAAGATCCAATGTGTATGTTTTGTGTGTTCGACACATCATGTAAATAAAAAAACTACTCGATCTGTAATATCGATGCCACCGAATCCTTTCCATCAAACTTCCTCATGTCGATATTTGGAATGTGGTTACTCTTAAACCCATTGTGTGAGTCTCTAAAATCATAGTTTGTATTCCTTTTATCCTCATCATGATTTTAGTGGAGTACCTTGTCACCACTAGAAAACATTCCTTGTGGAATTTTTTTCAAACCTTCCTTCAAACCATCCATGTCCCTTTTCAAATATGTTTTTAAAACGTAATTCAAACCTTCCATCTTAACACTCATGATTTTTTCCATGTTGGATTTCAAACCATCCATCTTAGCTTCCAGTTCATTTTTTATTACTGTTTGTGAGAGTGAAATTTGTTGTACTTGACCTCAAAATTTTGGTATATCATGTTGCATTTCTTCCTCTTCTTCTGTTTCATAGAAGAGCTTTCTTGTTTCTTACTATTTGTGTCCATTTCTTTTAAGGAATTTTGAGATCAAACAATGATATATATGCGTCACTATGCCCTTTCAATAACTTCAAACTGACTTTTCAAACAAAATTCATGCAAAAATTTAAAAACTACACATCGTTTCCTTTCTTCTTAAGAGCTCGATATTGAATATTTTGTATATTTATAATTTAAAATCACCAAGGTTTGAAAATTCATCATGTAGTATCCCTCTGATTCTTCTTTCCAATGCAACAAGTCATACCAAGATTGGATTCTTCAAGAACGAGTTATGCCCAATCGCCCATGATGACTTGATTATATATTGGTTTAGTAGAGTCAACATGTATGGAGTTCCACGTGTCACTCTTTCAACCTTCAACCCTAAAAATGATGGCCATAAAAATAAAGTTCATCTTCTTTCAGTCACATTTTACAAAATTCAAATCCAATGTTCAGGGAGAATGTTATGATTATTTTCCCTAGGTCACTTGTTTGAGATGAAATTATGGAGATTGCAAAAACCCTAACTTCCTCAGATCATAGCTCCAAAAATATGGTGAGATAATATCTTAAATTCATACACTAGGTTCACTAATATTTCGACTCCATTTAGCTATAATTTCAGCTTCAGAAGCTTCGTAGAAACAAAGTTATAGTGAAAATTCCAAGATGGTCTATTTGAAGAAGTGAAACCCTAGAAACCAAAGCTCTCATACCAAATGTTATGCAACTAGATCACAAAATAGAAGAAGAGATAGATCACAAACTTGAAAATTCGCCTCTTTGAGGTAGAAACCTCCTTTATATTACACCAATGAACAATTCATGGATGATACAAATGACAAGGCCTCCTTTCTATATATAAGAGTCTAAGGGTTCACTATATAATTAAATCCTACATGCGGATAATAATGTAAGGGCCCAACAATAACAATAGTGGTATTCTATGGGGCATAATAATAACAAGATGGGTACTAAATCGGCACAAAAATAAGATTAAGGGGGCTACATTAACAATAAAAATAAGGGGATACACTAGTATTATAGGGACCTAATAGTTAAAGTTTGGATTCCTCATTGTCAAGCAAGTGTGAGTAGACAAATGATACATGCAAGTAGGTTACTGATTTGATTAAGCAGGCAAGTAGAGTAGCATGGTTTAATTTTGTAAATATACTAGTCTTTTCCTTTCATGCAATTTCAATTAGCATTTAAATTTAATCAATGGCATTTTCATCTTTGTAGTTAGAATCATGTTCATTTATGCTTTCATAAAAAGTTCTCACTATAATTAGTTGGAGAATTGGTCTCTGAAAACCTTGATATGACTTAATGAATGAGGATGACATGAGTAAAACCTAACCTACTGTGAATATAGCATTGTCCCCTCTAAGTTTGTATGAATGCCAGGTTCATAATTTAAGTTAAGAGGATCTTGGGAGTTGCAACATCCTTTGTGTAATAACATGGCTCATCACCTTTTGGTGTCGTTGATGGGGACGTATCTAATTAGGTGTTGTTTCTACTTAATATTTGTTTTTTGTTTGTTTGTCAAGAGTCTTATTGTTTTGAAAAAAGCTGAAAAAATAAAAAATAAAATTGTTCTTTCATGTCTCGTAGGAGTAAGGAAAACCAAGGGAGATTTTTAGCAAAAATCCCCACCCCTTAAAGCAGTCAATCTTTGTTCTTCTTTGGAGACTATGAAATTTCCTCTCTGACTATAGGGGAGTTTCCCTATCAAATAAACTGATGGAGAGGGCAAAATGAAAAATATAAGTCATGCTTCCCTTCAACACATACATGGCATAACCTTTGAGCATCCAAAAAACCTTCATGTTTGATTTTTTTGTTATCTGTAGGAGCTATGACTATGCCTCTAATGAACAAAATTTGAAGTTGTTTCCATCTAAACTCAAATATGCAGGCTTGAAATGGTTTATAAGTTGACCTAGAGACAACATCACTACCTGGTCCCAAATCAAATAAGCCTTCAGTGGAAAATACAAGGACTATTGTAGGTCCAAACAAAAAAAAGGAATAAATCTTTAGGATGACCCTTCAACCAGATGAGTTCTTAGAGGAAAGAGGAAATATTCCAATCCAATTATAGGAGCACCAACTCTAATCTTGATCCTGAGTCAGTCAACCTAGTTCTTCTCCAAGGGATCAAGGATCATGTAATGGAAACCCTCAACATGTTTTCGAGAGGAGATATCTACTAGTTGCCTTATGATGACATCAAAATTGTGTTCAGGAATAACTCTAGGGCTTCTAGGGAAAAGAGTAGGCCTAATCGAGGCTTCATCAATTCCTCTCCGTCTAAAACAACCATCAAGTATGAGATAGGAACTATGTTGGAGGATTTTAAGAGTGAAATGTTGCATATCTTTTCCCTACAAATATATTCTTCCCTAGATATACTAAGACATATCCTAGCAATGAGCGCCCACTAAATGTCGTAGAAGTCTTCTCAGTCCATGAAGAGAATCATGCAACAAAAAAATGTCCCTCTCTGTGAAACAGAAAATGCTTGATACGCAGAAATTTATATATCTAAATATTTTATTAAGAGATGAAAATTACAGATGATGTTGATTTACAATGGGTTGTCTGGCTGATATACCGCCATGGGCACCCTTTGGGAAAGGGCATGATCTTATGATCATGCCCTTTCATCTAACTAAACCTAAAATTAAACAATAACCTAAAATTAACTAATTTTTTACATAACATTGCCTTCCTCTCGAAGAAATGCTTTGTCCTCAAAGCATACGTAACGATGGATGTTGTTGAAAACATGCCTCATTCTCCCAAGAAGCTTCTTCTTTGGGCAAGTCCTTCCACTTGATCAGATATTCCTTGATAGTATGATATCGAAGCTTTCTTTCTCTAGTAGAAAAAATACCTTCTGGTTCTAAAATGACTCTTCCCTCATCATCAAGGGATGGAAGTGTTGTTTGTGCTGTTTGATTGTTACCTAGTGCCCTTTTAAGGCAAGATACATGGAAGACGTTGTGAACACGACTTGTATTTGGAAGGCTTAAACCATACGCAACTTGGCTAATTTTTTTGTTAATCTGATAAGGTCCATAAAACTTTGGTGCCAATTTGTTTTTTCCCTTCTGTTTTAAGGATAATTGTTTGTATGGTTGGAGCTTAACAAATAACCATTCTCCAACTTCAAACTCTCTTTCGGTTCTGTTACGGTCTGCTTGTTGCTTCATACGATTCCTTGCATTATTCAGGTTTTCTTTTAATATTTGGATGATTTTTTGGGTTTCTTCTAGTTGATCTTTAACAACAGGTAAATTTGTTTGGACAATAGCTAGATCTTTCCATTTTGGGGGTTCATACCCATATAGGGCTTGAAATGGTGTCATTTTCGCTGATGTATGATAGGTGGAGATATACCACCATTCAGCCAGGTGTAACCATTGAGCCCATTTATTTTGCTTTTCTGTAGCATAGCAACGTAGGTAGGCCTCCAAACATTTATTGACAACTTCTGTTTGGCCATCTGTTTGCGGGTGATAAGCGGAACTCATATTTAGGTAAGTTCCTATATGATTGAACAATTCCTTCCAGAAATTACCTTTGAACTTGGCATCTCTATCACTTACAATGAATTTTGGAAAACCGTGTAACTTATATATATTTTTGCAAAATATTTCCGCAATTTCTTTTGCTGAGTATGACTTTTTTATTGCCATAAAGTGAGAATATTTGGTGAGTCTGTCGACTACTACGAAAATTTTGTCCTTGCCTTCAGATACTGGTAATCCTTCAATAAAGTCCATTGAGATTTCTTCCCACTTCTGGTTTGGAATGTTTAAGGGGTGAAGTAATCCTGGTGTCGTAATATTTTCGCTTTTATTCCTTTGACATGTGTCACACTCTACTACATACTTCTGAATATCATGATTCATTCCCTTCCAAAAGAAGGATTGACGTACATTGTAGTAAGTCTTAAAGAATCCTACATGACCAGCTGACGGTGAGTCATGTAATTCCTTGAGTATCTTAAACTTAAACTTGGAATTTGTGTTTAGATATATTCTTCCCTTATACCATAGGATATCATTCTTCCACTCAAATTTTGAGTTATTGGGAAGGTTATTGATTATTGCTGTTACTTCTGGATCTTTGGCATACTCACTTCAAATTTCGTTAAGCCACTCAGGAACAACAACCGACATTGCAAGTAGTGTTGGTTCTTCATCTTTCCTGGATAAGGCATTTTCTACTACATTGTCTTTACCTCTTTTATGTAATATTTCCAAGTCAAAAGCAACAATTTTTTCAATCCATTTTTGTTGTTCTTCGGAAAGTGTTTTTTGTTGAAGGAGATGTTGGAGACTGTTATGGTCTGTTCGAATAGAAAACTTACTTCCCAAAAGATATTGCCTCCACTTAGCTAGTGTGTGCATGATAGCGAGCATTTCTTTGTTATATGTGGATTTGAGGCATTCTCTTTTATTGAGCTTCCTACTTTCAAAAGCTATTGGATGTCCTTGTTGCATTAGTACTGCACCTATACCGAATCCAGAAGCATCACACTCAATGATAAATGGTTTAGAAAAATCTGGTGTTGCTAATACGGGAGCATTAGACATATTTTCTTTTAATTTTTCAAAACACCTTCCGGCTTCCTCATCCCATAGAAACGAATTCTTCTTTAAAAGATTTGTTAGAGGTGCAGTTATATGTGCATAGTTTTTAATAAACCTTCTGTAATATCCTGTCAAACCTAAGAACCCTCTTAGCTTGGATATATTAACAGGTTTGGTCCATTCTTTTATAGCTTGGATTTTGTTAGGGTCCAC
>APFE031558858.1:346110-361942 GCA_000404065.3 Pinus taeda
TTGCTAATACGGGAGCATTAGACATAATTTCTTTTAATTTTTCAAAACACCTTCCTGCTTCCTCATCCCATAGAAACGAATTCTTCTTTAAAAGATTTGTTAGAGGTGCAGTTATATGTGCATAGTTTTTAATAAACCTTCGGTAATATCCCGTCAGACCTAAGAACCCTCTTAGCTTGGATATATTAATAGGTTTCGTCCATTCTTTTATAGCTTGGATTTTGTTAGGGTCCACCTTTACACCTTCATGGGATATAATGTGTCCAAGGTATTCTACTTCTTCCTTTCCAAAGGTGCATTTGGATTTTTTTGCGTAAAATTGGTGTTCTTTAAGTAGTGTAAGAACCTTATCCAAATGTTGCAAGTGCTCCTTCCAGGTTTTACTGTAAATTAGAATATCGTCAAAGAATACTAATACAAACTTCCTGAGATGTGGGCGAAATAATTCATTCATAGTTGCTTGAAACGTTGCTGGTACATTGGTTAATCCAAACGACATTACTTTAAATTCATAATGACCTTCATGTGTTCGGAATGCGGTTTTTGGCATGTCTTCTAATCTTATTCTAATTTGATAGTAACTTGATCTTAGGTCCAATTTTGAGAAATACCTTGCGCCATGTAGCTCATCCAACATTTCGTCGGTAAAGGGGATTGGAAACTTGTTTTTAATTGTTATTTTGTTTAATCCCCTATAGTCAATACATAGCCTAAATGACCCATCTTTCTTCCTTACCAACACCACTAGAGCAACGTAAGGACTTTTACTTTTCGAGATGATTCCACACCTTAAGAGATCTTGGATTAATCTCTCGATTTCTGTTTTTTGGTGATGTGGATATCAGTATGCCTTGATGTTAACCGGGTCTGATCCTGCCTTGACTTCTATTGTATGCTCAATTTCCCTATTAGGCGGCGTCTTTAGAGGTAGGTCTTGAAATACTTCTTCATGTTTCCTAATTAAATCTTGTATCTCTGGTGACTCTTCATTGGTCATATTTGTAGATAACATTTCTAACTGATGACATTGTACTACATAAGCAGGTGCTCCCTTTCGAATCATCTTCATCATCTGAGATGATGATACAATTTGATTTTCTGGTGCTTGGAACCCATGTAATTTGTACTTTTGACCTCCCCATTTGAATTTTATAAATTGTACTTGGTAATGGTAGCGGACGGTAAGAGGATTGAAAAAGTGGGGAAATGCCATAAGGTTAAATTGCAAATTCAAGACTTCAGTTTAGAGTCTTCATTTTTCACAGTGCCATTAGGAGGAGTAGATGTAGTTTTAGGTGTCCAATGGTTGCGAACTTTAGGTACTTATGCCGCTAATCGCGGAAAAGCATAAGACAGCTTCACAAAACCAATTAACACGATCTTGATAACCCTAGGCAAAGAAATGAACCTGCTCTGATACCAGATGAAGCATAAAAACTTCTGGATAACAGAAATATATATAAAAATACTTTATTAATAAATGAATAGATAGATGATGTCTGATTACAATGGGGCTCCTAGCTTAAATACCGCCATGGACACCCTTTGGGAAAGGGCATGATCTTAGGATCGTGCCCTTTCGCCTAACTAAACCTAAATTAAATAATAAACCTAAAATTAACTATTTTTTTCATAACACCCACCATCTGTATTACCAAACTTTTATGGTATGGTATCTGAAGACACTCATTCATTTTTGTTTGAATTTGATATAGTATGCCGAACCTATGGATATACAGATGATGCTCACAAAATTAGACTTTTTCCTGTCACATTAAAAGCAGTAGCACTTAGGTGGTTCATGGGTTTAGGTGAACACACAGTCACTGATTGGGATAACATGAGAAAAATATTTTTGAAAAAGTATCAACCTTACTACGGGTCAAAAGACTCTAAATATGACATCTTTAGAATGAATCAACAAGAAGATGAGACCTTAGAAAAATACTTGGAAATATTTTCATACAATCTGCAAAAATCAAAACATAGAACCATGTTTGTTAATCGTATTCCAACAATATTTCTTAAGGGCATTAGGGACGAATATCTACATGACCTCAATCTCATGGGTAAAGGGGAAATTTCTAATTTACCTTTAGAATAAATTGTTGAGTTGTGTCAGAAATACTCTAGAAGTAGAGCACGAAATGGAAGAAGAGATATGACATCTAAGATCAATAAATATACCACAGGAAATATCACTAGAGCTGAACTAGAAAATCTATTTGAAGATTCCAAAACAGACCTTTTAACTACTTTGGGGAATCAAATAGACACTTTAAAAGAAAAGAAAAGACAATATGAACAAGAACAAGAGTTATCTATCCTCTATCCCAAATGTAGACGAAATCATGCTTTGAAAGAATGTCCTTTGGATAATGTGCATATTTGTGGGTTTTATATAGAAAATCATGACACTGAGGACTGCAAAAAGATGAAAGTTTTGCAAAACTATAATTTGGAAGCCAACAAAGAAATGGGGAACATGTATTTCATGGGAGCTCAAAGGCCATGGTAGCCAAGACCTCCAGGTATGTTTCAAAACCCAAATCCATCAAATTATAACATGCCCATTCAAAATTCTTGGAATGTTCCTATGCCTTGGAAAAATTGGTTTAATCAACAACAATAAACTTATCCACAATAAGTATGGAAAGGATATTCCTACCCTCAGTAATTTTCCCAAAAATCACCTCAGCAATATCAACAACCATTTCCTTATCCATATCCCCAACAGTATTAGAAACAATATTCTCAGCCATATCCAAAACAATACCCTCATAATGCAGTTGCTTATCAACAACAAAATCCTCAGCAAACCTTACCTGCTCCTCCACAAATAAATTCACCACTGCTACAATTACCATCCAATCAACCTCCTAAACTCACGCAGCTACCAACTCAACCCATAGCTAACCCAAACAACCGAATAGATAAACCAACTTACAACGTGGATGAGGGATCATTGTACCCAACTCTACCACTGCGAAACATTGATCTATGGTCAGGTCGAATTCTGCAAAAAGAACCTCTACCTGTTCCAACACAATCACAAAAAGAGAGGCAAATTGATGAACAAGAAAAACCAACACACAAAAAACAAAATGATCCAACACAAAAGAATCTAGAACAAGGTCAACAAATCAAAACAATATAATCACCTCCATTTCCAAAACGATTACTTCAACCAAAATTACCCACACCATTTCCACAATTTGATGTTCTTGATGAATTGAGAAATGTGTATGTCAAAATGCCATTACTCCAGGCAATCAAGGATATTTCGATTTATACCAAAGCCATTAAAGAACTCTATCTAAAAAAGCCTGAATAGAAAAGATTTGATCCACAAACAATACATGTTATTGGCAATTTAGTTGGGTTAATGTCAAATGTCATTTCCATGGAAAAATATGTTGACCCAAGCATACCTAGAGTCAAAACAGTTATCAACAAAATTTCAATTCCAAACACTCTAATTGATTTAGGAGCTACAATAAATGTTATGACATTGGACACAATGAAAATTTTACAGCTAACAAATTTACAGTCAACATCGATTGTTTTGGTATTAGAAAATCGCTCTAAAGTCATTCCTGAAGGGATACTAGAAGATATAATTGTTTCATTGGACTCTTGGGAGTATCCAGTGGATCTCTTAGTACTCTAGCCGAAATAAAATTTAGGAGGACACCCACTCATACTTGGCAAACCATGGTTGGCAACTGTTGATGCATTCACTGGGTGTAGATCTTGTAACATGAACATTTCTAGAGACACGAAGAGAAAGAAACTTACCTTGTACCCATTAGTGCAAGCTCCCATAGTAACATGAAACCTATGGATTGATGACAAATACAATTATAGAGAAGAAATATACTCTGTTTTAAGCATCAATCAAATGTATGATTTCGGGGAAGACAATAATGAAGATTTAGTGGAAATGTTTATCTCTCAACGTGATCTTTCAAAGGAGTTGAGAAATGAACAATAAACTGTTGTAGATCAAATATTGGCACAAAGATTTTAGGAGACTTGTACGATGCATTCTCTGAAAACACTATTTGAAGACATATTTCCAATCAACTCTATTACAAACACACAAAGCAAGACTGTAGAAATCAGCCCAAGAAAAACACTAAACGTTGGGGCATTTCTAGAAACATCCCAGGAATGGAAATTGCTTGATTTGCTCATCAAATACCAAAAGGCATTTTCTTGGAAATACACTAACATGCAGGGAATTCACCCAAAAACTTGGACTCACCATATCTATACAGATACTAGTATTCAACCTGTGAGGCAGCCACAAAGAAGGATGAACCCCGTGCTCAAAGATATTATAAGAGACGAATTTCAGAAGTTACTAAAAGTAAAGTTCATTTACCCCATTTCTGACAGCCAATGGGTATCTCCATTAGTAATAGTCCCCAAGAAAAATGGTAAGTGGAGAGTTTGTGTTGACTACAAAGAACTGAATAAAGCCACCCTTAAAGACTATTTTCCATTGCCATTTATTGACCAAGTTTTGGATACATTAGTTGGAAAAATGTCATTTTCCTTCCTGGATGGTTTTAATGGTTACAATCAGATCAACATAGCCTCAAAAGACCAAGACAAAACAACATTTACCTATCCCTGGGGCACGTATGCTTACAATGTGCTACCATTTGGTTTGTGCAATGCTATAACAACATTTGAGAGAGCAGTATTAGCAATTTTCGCTGATTTGGTGCATGAATGTGTTGAGGTATATATGGATGATTTTTTAGTATATGGTGATTCCTTTGACAATTCTTTGCAAAATCTTGAGAAAGTTTTACAATGATGTATAGAAACCAACTTGTCTTTAAGCAATGAAAAATGTTATATGATGATGAATGAGGGAATAGTCTTAGGACATCATATTTCTCCCGAGGGAATCAAGGTAGATCAAACCAAAATTCAATTATTGTTAAATTTCCAATTCCAACAAATCAAAAAGATGTAATAAGCTTTCTTGGTTATCCAAGCTATTATAGGAGATTTATTAAAAACTTTAGTAGGATAGCTTTGCCTTTGTTTAAGCTTCTTACAAAAGATGTATCATTCAATTGGAATGAGGTTTGTCAAAATGCTTTTGAGAAACTTAAAGAGAAGCTAAGCATTACTCCAATTTTAAGGGGACCCAATTGGACTTTACCTTTTCACCTCTAAACTGATGCATCCGATACAGCAGTAGGGGCTTCATTAGGGCAGAAATAAGGAGCTTTAACTTATGCCATTTATTTTATTAGCAAAAATTCAACTCCTGTTGAATTCAACTACACAATGACTTAAGGAAATGCTTGCAATTATACATGCAGTGAACAAATTTTGTCACTACATAACTGGATATGAAGTCCTCATTCACACTGAACACTCTGCCATTAGATACTTAATGAACAAACCTATTACTAATGGAAATATCACCAGATGGTTACTCTTACTATAGGAATTTAATCTCACCATACTGAATAGACCAGAGAAAGAGAATCAAATAGTAGTTTACTTTTCTAGACTAAAAAATCCAGTTGAAGCTCTTCCAGATGAAGATTCATTTATTGATGAACACTTGTTTGCAATCTCAGTATTAACTCCGTGGTATGTTGATTTAGCTAATTACTTGTCCATAGGAAAAGTACCTCCATCTTTCAGCTCAAAGGAGAAGAAAAGAGTCATCAAATAAAGTGCAAGATATTCATGGGTTAATGGTGATTTGTTTTATACTGGTTATGAGATGATTATTAGAAAATGCATTAGAGAGGATGAAATTATTGACATACTAAAATCATGCCATGATCAACCTTGTGGTGGCCATTTTGTAGCCGAAAGGACAACACACAAAATTCTTAGCCTTGGCTACTGTTAGCCATCAATTTTCAAAGATTCAAAGAAGTATGTAAGAAGTTGTGACAGCTGACAACGCATGGGCAGACCAACCACCTTCGATGAGATGCCACTACAGCCATAAGTACATCTAGAGACATTTGAAAAATGAGCTCTTGACTTTGTTGGACCCATTAATCCACCATCCAAAGGTAAGAAGTAAATTCTTGTATGCACCGATTATGTGACTAAATGGGCTAAAGCAAAGGCACTTGTAAGGGAAACTGAACAAACAGTAGTCAATTTCCTTTTTGAAGAAATCTTTGTTAGATATGGAGTTCCCAGAGAGATAGTAACAGACCAAGGGACTCCCAAGATTTGTTGGAAAGGATTTCATATTTACATTGCTAAGAATGGATGACTTAAGGGAGTGTTTGAGTGGAGCCAAGAATTTCTTCAAGACTGATTTAAAATCATTGTATGAATTGTTGGTTAATACCATTTGGATTGAATTTTTAAATAACAAGAAAGAAACCTAGGCGTGGATTAGGGTTGTTGAAGCAGCTGCGTAGCCCTAGACAACAATCGCAATAAGAAGATCACAGCTGTAAGCAGTTGCCCCTCAGCGGCCTCCTGTTGTTGGGGTCTGAGCACTATGGACGCATCAGAGGATGAAGAGCCTCTCTCAAATCAACAACAAGAAAATGAAGGAACAGCAAAAGCTTTCGCCTCTCTCATTTCTGCAATGTGCCTGGCAAAGAATAGACCATCAGTCACTAAGTTTGTTAAAGGTTGGAAGACATTCCTAAAATCTCACTCCCTCCTACCCTTCCTTGTAGAGTATCACTTTCTTTGGCGAAGCGTGGATTAGTGGGGCAGTTCACTGGGTTATGGCCATCACCTAAAACTGTACAAAAATGGCTAGAAAGGAATTAAATAGTGTGAATAGATGGGAAAATCTCAATTAGGTTTTGTGGAAGAGGTTACTACACCTTTCACTTTGAAACCAAGGAGGATTGAGATCTGATTTTTAGGAATGGACCTTATTTTATGGATAGAAGGGGATTGTATCTAAACAGATGGATGCCGGATTTCGATCCAGAAATGGATGTACCCAATGTCGTCCCTGTTTGGGTTAGACTGCCACACCTTCCCCTTCACTTTTGGGGGGATGATTCGGACAAAGCCATAGGAAATTCAGTTGGGAAATACACAGATAGGTGGGAGCCAAAGGAAAATGTGCATGCATACGCCAGAATCTGTGTAGAAGTGGATCTTGGGAAAGGGCTACCAAAAGCCATCAAAATCAAAGTGGACCAGTGGACGCACATACAACAGCTGGATTATGAACAAATCCCCTTCAAATGCAAGGTATGTCATGAATATGGTCATTTTGCAAATAGATGTACCAAAAAAAAAGAAAATGAAAATGAAAAGAGTGAAGATCCAGAAAACAAATGGGAATAGGTTAAAATAAAGAAGACAGTCCACAAACAACTAAATCTATCTTCCTCGCAGCCCTCCACATCCTCTGATCTCCACCCCCCATCACCAAAGGAAGATAATAATCCTCTTGCTAGCCTTAACCCTTTTGAGCCTCTGGATCCTTCAGCCCCCCCATCCCCCGGACCAAGATCTAGATCCCCACAACATAGCCCCAATCCCTCTACATCCCCTTTGGCATCAAACACCCATCCCCCTCCCCCCCCCCAGTAGACAGAATCCTAACCAGAAAGCAGTCAAAGGAAGCACCCCCAAATGTAGAATATAAAAAAAAAAAAGTAGGAAGAAAGACAAACAAAGAACTCGGGGATGAAGCAACAGTAAAGGAAATGGCATTAGGAACACAGCAACCTATGGAAACCTTCTTAGGAAGGAGCACAGGAAACAATGAAAAAAGACAACAAAGAGGGAAAGGAGCCATGCACCACCCAACAAGCAAATAATGATAATGGTCCCCTAAAATTGTAAAGGAATGGGATCATCTGTCAAAGAAAATGCCACAAGAGACATTTTGGAAAAAGAAAACCCAGACATCCTTATGATTCAGGAGATAAAAACAAACAACCAAGAAACTAATTATATATATATATATATATATATATTATATAATATATATATATATATATATATATATTATATATAATATATATATAATATATATAAAATCATAAATTATGAAGGGGAAGCAATACAGGCAATAGGAGCGTTAGGAGGTATTTGCACAATATGGAAAAAAGAAACCTAGGAATTAATAAAATATAAAAAGGATCAACACTTGATCCAAATGGATCTAATGCACATCAGTACAAAAGAGAAGTACAGTGTCATAAATATATACGCCCCAAATCATTACAAGGAAAAAGAGCAATGTTGGGCCACCATAAAAGAAGCACTAAAAGAAATGCAAGCTGGGAAAATAATACTAGGGTGAGATTTAAATTTGGTAAGAAGTACAGAAGAAACGTTTGGAGGAACATACCACATAGACCCATCCAGGGATATTTTAGAAGAAATAATGGAGCAACACAATTTAATAGACATCCCACCAAACAACGAGAAATACACCTGGAGCAATAAAAGAATGGGAAAAAGTAACATAAAAGAAAGGCTGGATAAAATTCTGATACAAGAAAACATAGTAGAAGTGCACAGCTCCATAAAATAAAAAGATTTACACACTACAGCATCTGATCATAAACCAGTGACAATAATTATGGGCAAAATGGAAAACCAGGGACCGCTCCCATTTAGATACAGCTCACTTTGGGACAACAACATAGAAATCAGTGAATTAGTCAAGGAAACATGGGAGCCAAGAGTAATGGGATCACCACAGTATATTTGGGAAGCAAAATTAAAAACTGCAAGAACCAAATTAAAGGAATGGGCAAGAGAAAATGAAAAAATATATATATATATATTTACAGGAGAAGATGGACAGCATGCAAATTGAAAAATAAAGCAAAGAAGAAGGCAAACAAGATTATCTAAGAGAAAAGGAATTCTTTTGGGAAATATATAGGGAAAATAGGAAAGAAGAAGAAGAGGCAAGATTGAAATCCAGAAGTTTGTGGCTCAAGGCAGGGGACAAAACACATCATTTTTCCACAACACAATGAAGATAAGAAGAGAAAGAAACCAAATAGAAAAAATACAAGTCGACAGCCAAGAGGTCAAAGGTGTGGAGGAACTAAAAAAAGTAACCTATCAGCACTTTAAAAACTTACTTTCAGCCAACGAAGAAATGGTTGAAATTTAAGATTTCTTAAAGCACAAAAAAAAAGATCGAAATGTAGCAATGTGCAAAGATCCCATAGAAGAAGAGGTAGTGGCAGCCATATGGAGCCTGCATCTGGACAAAGCCCTGGGTCTAGATGGTTTCAAAATAGCATTCAACAGATTTCATTAGTATACCATCAAAAAGGATTTCTTAAGAATGGTGAAGAATGTCTTCAAAAAAAAAGAAAATAGGAGGCAACACAAAATCCTCTTATCTTGCTCTAATCCCAAAGGAAGCAAACCCCTCATATTTCAACATTTTCGCCCTATCTCTCTTTGCAATTCTTATTATAATATAATAAAAAAAATAATTGCAAATAGAATCACAGAAGTTCTTCCAATAATCATATCTGAAAATCAAAGAGGATTTGTGCCCAGCAGGCAAATCATAGATAATGTAATTATTGTACAGGAAGTTGTACACTCTAGTATGCTAAGGCAAAAAAAAGGCCTCAAAATCAAACTAGATATCGCAAATGCATTTGACAGGGTCAGCCATCCATATCTAATGGTTTTCTTTCAGAAACTTGTGTTCTCAAGAGAAATAATGGAAGTCATACAGGCATGCATTTCTACTCCATGGATTGCCCCCCTCATAAATGGAAGGCCCAATGATTTCTTTCAACGCACAAGAGGCCTTAGGCAAGGTTGTCCTGTCTCTCCCTTCCTATATATTATAATGGTAGAAACATTAAGCAGGGCTTTGGAAAAACAAAGAAAGGAAAGAAATATCACAGGGATCAGAATAACAAAAGGAGTAAAAACAATAAACCACTCACTCTTTATTGATGACACATTGTTGTTGGGAGGGGCATCAACAATAATAGCAAGGAGGTTCAAAAAAGTTCTAGATGATTTTTTACAGGTTTCAGGTGGGCTATTAAACAATACAAAATGTAGGATATATGGATGGAATACCCCTCCCAGAACTATGCAAAGGATCTCACAAATCTTAGACATCCCTGTACAGGAAAAATGAACACATTTCTTTTACCTGGGACTTCCAATCTCAAAAGAGAACATGAAGGCATAAATATGGACTAAACAAATTGAAAAAATGAAAAACAAAATACAAAGTTGGGGTATGATGTGGCTGAATATGGCAGGAAGGGTAATACTAATCAAAGCACTCCTTGCAACACTATCTATCTACCAATATGCAATAATCATGGCCCCAGCAAGTGCCCACAGACAAATGGAGTTAACCTTATGAAGCTTTTTGTAGCAAGGGGGAAACAAGAAAGCAAAAAATTTAGTCTGGTCAGCTGGGAGAAAGTAGTACTACCTTATGAACAAGGAGGCCTATCAATACGGATACCTGGGCTCATGAATGCAGCACTGGGAATTACAGGAAAAGAGAGCTAGTGGAAAAATATTCTTATATCAAAATACATTGATGGCACCAAGAAAAGACTACTTAATGGAAATATCCCAATAAGACAATGCACCCAAGTATGGAAGTTGGTTAAAAAAACAATTCCATTAATGAGTAGATACATCTCTAAAATCCCAGGCAATGGAAAAAAAATTTCAATTTGGGAGGACATAATCATGGGGAGAGAACTACTACAGACTCACCCAGAAATTGAAGACATATAAGAGTGGATGAAAGGTAAAGGTTTCAATACTTTACACTCAATCTCTCAATGGAACCAAAAGGAGTGGCAAGATTGGAAAATCTTAGCAATTCCAGCAGATCTAGAAGGGCAATTGAGAAAAATTAGGCAGCTCCTAAAAGGGCCAACACCAATCCACCATGATGAGGAAGATGATTATCTCTAGGACCTAAGCGGTGGACATTACACAATTAGGATTGGATATAAAATCCTTCAAGAACAACCAAATCAATAAGACTGGGATTCTTGGAAAATAGCATGGAAGTCAAAAAGTATGACTAAGATCAAAAAGTTCATCTAGACTCTTTTAAAAGGGAGAATATTGACCAGTGAAAACTTAAAAAAAAAAGGTTTTCAAGGCCCAACTCGATGCCCATTATGCATGCAAGCTGAAGAAAATATATAACAGTTATTCCAAGAATGCACTTTTGCCAAAGAATGTTGGCAGCAGCTGATAAGTCCATTGGAAATAACAATAAACTTTGAAAATCCCTTGTCAGATTTTCTTCAGACCTTTGAGAAGGCCTACCCATACACAACAAAGAAGAAAGTCACAATTTAGAGAATATGGAAGTGCATTCTAGTAGTCCTATTTTGGGAAATTTGGTTGACACGAAACAAGTGCATTTTCAAAAATCAAACTCCAAGGATAGGGAAGACCCTCTCAAAAATGTGGGGTTTAACTTCTGAAATCCTCAACATCAAAGGAACAAAACCGACAGATTATAACACCCTTCAACAGGAAGAGCAAGATTGGCTTAGCAAAGCCATAATAAATAATAATGGACAAAAAGGATAGAGAAAGATAAACGCAGGAAACATATGGAAAATAAGAATGAGTGAAGAGGAATTAACAAACTGGAGGAAAAATTAGAATAGATACTGTCTATAATTTGATGGTGCCTCAAAGCATAATCCTGGAAAGGCAGGGGCAGGGGGAATAATCCTCGATCCTGATGAGAAAGAAAATGTCACATATGAATGGGGATTGGGACAAATCTCAAATAATAAGGAAAAAGCATACAACTTGTTTATGGGAAGAAGAATAATTAAAAAAGAGAAATCAAAATCCTATCATAATAGGAGACTCAACCATAATAATAGAGGCAATGGCAAGAAACAAAAATCCAAGTAAAGAGTTCATGAACAGAATTTTTAGAAGAATCAGGAAGAACTTGGAAGGCTCTGGCGAGGTAATCTTCAGACATGTCTTGAGAATTCACAATCAACGGGTGGATTATTTTGCAAACCAAGCAATGGGAAAAAATGAAGGGCATGTTCATGAAAACCAGAGGAATAGCACAACTTTGTTCCTTAATAATCAACAAAAATCACAAGTATAAAGCTCATCAAAACCAAGGGAAAAATCACAATGATAAAGCAATAAAGCAAAAAAACAATTGTCAAAAAACAAAAAAGGACATATCAATGCAGTAACAACCAGGAAATCATGGGAATGCAAAGGAAAAATAATGAAACTTCAGACTCTTATATGAGCAATAGCAGGAAGGATGATTGCAATCCTAGTCACAAGAACCACTTTGTAATCTATCTCATCGAAGGCATGTCTCCAGCCACATTAAAGAACTACAAGAATAGAGGGTGTATTCACAAAAATCATAGCAGCAATCTCAGCGAAGAAAGCTTCATTTTCCATGTTAATATATTGTTACTTTGGTTTGAAATCCCCTCCCTGTCTTCTCTAATAGCCCATAGTGTTTTCTCTGTTCAGCGCACAGACTTCATCTTAAGCCCCCACCTTTCTTCTTACCAAGCTCGCTCATCCTGTATCCCTTCATTCCCTTCACTCCCTCCACTCAACTGATACATTGCAGTGCAAAGCCCTTCGGAGCATCCACGCCCTTCATCTACCACTCCTATTATCTCAACCCTCCTCCCTGATTGTTATAACTAGATTTTAGTCTTCCTTCAATTATGTCATTCATGGGGACTTCAAATCTATTGGAATACATGGGAAAACCCCGACCAAGTGCTTAAACTAGACTTCAAAAAATCATTCACCTGCAACTATAAGTATCGACGGGTCCACACTCCCAAGCCATTTCCACTGCGTTGCTCCTTCCTTTCTCCGACCTCCAATCAAATTAGGACCATTGACCTAGCGCTCGATCCGATGGTGGTCGCTTAGCTTGATCAATCAAACTTGCGCAACAATCCTCCACCATCGATCTATACTTAATAGATCTGACAGTTCACATTGATTTCGGGTCCGAGAATACCCACTCGAAAAGCGGTTTTCTCTCTCTCCTCCACTGCTACATGTCGCTCAGTTAGTGGAATTGCGTGACCTCCCCCTTTTACACTTATGGTTTCTACCCCGCCCCAAAATACCACTTTCGCATATAAATTTTCTTTTACTTTTGGCTAATGTCTGGAATTGTTCGCGCTCGATGACCGTATATTTCAACCATCGACGGCTGATGAGCCCCAAAAATGGATAATTATATGGGCTCATTCAACCTCCTAATTCGACTTAATCCACCATTCTCATTAGTTTATTTCATGTTTTTTATTATATTTATACTAATAGAGTGAATTGGGTTAGTCATTATGCCAACAAGTCTAATGTGTGCTTTATGCAGTCTTTTTGGTCAATTTGGAGACAAAATCAAAGGTTTAAATGAGCACTTGGTAGCCAAATTCATGGAGAGGATTTGTAGGAAGGTGTCCCCTTCATTTATGGGCCCTTAACTCAAATTCTCCACCATCAGCTCGGAGTTCAAGGGCCAACAAATCAATTACCACAAGGGCAGCCGAGTAAGGGCCAGTAAAGTTGTTGTTAACTACAAGTTTTGGCAGCCGAGTTCCTAAAGTTTAGGAGGGCTATTGGGTTCCTCAATTTGTATAAATAAGAAGGTTTAGGGCCTCATTTCAGTTAGTCATTTGTAGGCAGAAGTTAGCTAGTTTGTAGTTCGGGTTTTAGTCATTTTTTAGGCAATAGCTTAGCTCTGCATTTCAACACATTTTCAAGTTTTTCTTGAGGACAGTTTTTGAAATGTAACTATTCTTTTGATCAATAAAGATGAATCCAGCTTTGCACCAGCTCTAATCTTCCTTAGGAGGCTGTAGCTCTTGGGGTTGGGCCCATCTCAAGTGCCCAGTACCTCCTTTGTTTACTTTCATGTGTCTTTGTTGCATTCTTAGAATAAAATATGTTATATAGATTAGAATATTGCTTTGTTACTTAGGTCGTTTTTGATGATTAAAATAGCTTTTCATGTTTAGATTTACTTGATAGGTTAATCACAGGGAAGATATTTATAAAAAGGTTACCAAGCACCTTCGATCTCACCTCCCCCTCAATAGAATCATGAGTTGGGACCAAGGTGACCTTGCTGCCACCAAAAACATTGTTTTGCTTTGTCATGCAATCCTTAGAGTTGGAATTCTCATTTGCAGACGCTGATATTAGTTGTGTTTAAATGCTTCAATTTATGATTTCTTAGTTGCATAGTTATTTCACGTATTTCATTTCGAATAAACTTCTATTCATTTCCTTTTGTTGTTACTTAGGTTAGATTAGAGTGAAGTAACTAGGTCATAGGTTTTCTAAGTGTTTGTTTGTTGAGTTTGAAAAATAACTTGCAGAGCTCCTATCATACTTCTCCATATACCCATACTCCATCCAACCTGTCTGCTTCATCCTCCATTTCAGATCCTTGCCTTACCTTTGCCACGTTCCCTCATGTTAACCTAATTCCCATATTTTTGTGCAACATCGCTCCACTCTGCCTTGAACAAATCCAACCATCCTCGCCACTCTTTAGCTCCATTCCTCAAGTCCTGGACCTCCTCACACCATTATCTCACCTCCATACCCACTCCTTCATCTTTCTCCCTCCATCCATCCTCCAAAATCCCATTTCTGAACATCCTGTAGAAAATTACAGACATCCTGTAGAAATTCCAAAACATCTTGTAGAAACCCTGCAGACTTCCTGTAGAAGCTCACGAAAGTGGTCTCTTGATTTCCAAACTTTGTGAAACTCTCTGGAAGGGTGCTAGGGACCCCTTAGGCCCTCTCTAAACCTTCCCAATCTCCTGCAAGCTTTTTCTCTCACCGATCCACCTCTGCACAGTCAAAAACAGTGAAAGCACATGCATGATAATTCTGACAACTTATTCAAAAATACAAAAAGATGTTTTCTTCAGATAGTGATAACTTAGACACATGCATTTTACCTTCCTAGAAGTCAATGGCATCTCTTTCAGTAGCTTGCATCCTCTTTTTCGCATCAGTAGGGCTAGTTGGTAAAATTAGGGTTTGCTAGGGTTTAGATTTTCTTTCAGCTTTTCAGTTTCTTTCTGCAAGTAGATGAACTTCCTTTGAGTTAGCTTTCATCCATTAGTTAAAAATCTTCTTCTCAGAGCTCGTAGAAGTTGGCTTAAGCCCCTAGTGGACTTGTGCTAGCTGACCAAGTGATATCTGCAGCAAGAGCTAGTACTTGTGCATATAGCACCGTCGCTTCCAAGTTTGTTACGAACTACCGGTTTGATAAAATTAAAAAGGGAGTCCCAGGAGTTGCAGCATTATTGCTGCAATACTGGGGCCCACCATTATTTTTGGCGTCGTTGCCGGGGAAACATCAGAGTATTGGTGATTGTTGTTTTTCTTCTATTTTTTACTACAACCTTTTGCTAAGTAGTTTATTTCATTTCCATTCTGCAATTTCATTTCTGCAAAAGTAGAGTAGACATTTCCTTCTTTCATAGATTAGCATTTCAATTCCGCAAATTCATTTCTGTAAGCGTAGATTAGCATTTCAATTCTGCAAGCGTAGATTAGAATTTCAATTCTGCAAGCGTAGATTAGCATTTCAATTCCGCAAGCGTAGCTTAGCATTTCATTCCTGCAATTTCATTTCAGCAAAATAGATTAGTCTTTTCTTGCTTTCCTTTCAATTCCGCATTTTCATTTCATCAAGATAGTTAGTTGCAGTTCAATCTATTTCAGTTTTGCAGGTAAAAGTAGAAAAAAAAAAAAAAACAAAAAACAAAAAACAAAAAAAAAACAAAAAAAAACAAAACAAAACAAAACAAAAAAAACAAAACAAAAAACAAAAAAC